>OZ018326.1:121655308-121895308 GCA_963969495.1 Ceratothoa steindachneri
TCACAGAAGCACACACATACACTGAGAGAGACAAAAATAAACAGTGACAGAGAGACATACGCAGAAAGGCAGACACAAAAACAAACAAAGATAAAAACAGACATAGGGAGACAGAGACACATATAACGTCACAGAGAAAGAGATAGAGACACAAATACAGAGAAAGTCACAGATACACTGAGAAAAAAGAGACTGGGACAGAGACAGAGAGAGCCATACACAGAAAAAGAGAAACAGAGAGAGATACAGAGAGGCACACAAATAGCAACACATCAATAGACATAAAGAGAGAGAAATACTCACATAAAGAGAGAGAGAGAGGCAACACAGAGAGCAACAATGATAAAGAGACAGAGAAACAGAGACAGACACATAGTGAGAGAGAGATACAGCGACAGAGACTCAGAGACAAATAGACAAATTAATATTTGTGTTGGAGAAGTTATAATAAGTCACTCTCATTGTCCCAACCTCAGCCAAGTGAAGTATCTTTACAGGTTTATCATCCAAGTTATCTTTCTTGAGAGGGGATTAATCGAGGATGAATATCCCAAATAGTGTTAATGTCATCCTTAGGCGTTAAGAGCTTGACCTAGTATTTCTTTAAATCTCTTATTGAAGTGTATTACCTCTTTCTCTGTAGTTAGAGAACATATCATATTATCAACATAAATACCCTTTTAAAGGTAAATCAGAATAACCTTCACAACTATCTTCGACTAGTATATTAAGAGCGGCATTCAATAAGAATTGACTGCTTGTCGAACCACAAAAGACGACCTTGTATTGAAAGGTAGCCAAGTGGCTATCAGGATTAATGGGATTCTTCTACCGAAGAAAACGGGCAGAATCTTTATCCTCATCCTTGAGGAGGGTTTGCAAGTATGCCTTTTCTATATCAGCATGCAGGGAAAGGGATTCCGTCGATTACGACTCTCTAAGAACTAGTGGTAGAGTCTTTAAGAACCCCATGGTGGACTAAATAATGTATTTTCTACCTTTGAATATAAGGGCTCCTCGGAGTCACCTCTTCTATGTAAGTTCTTTTAATATACCGTCCTAGATATCTATTAAGAGATGCGGCCTTTTGTTTCAGACGAATAGTCGTATTGTATAGTCTAGTTTTAGCGATCGCATAATTACCAGGCAAGTCAGAATGTATAGGTTTCCATGGTAACCCGACTACAAAACGCCCATTTCGATATTCTACCCTTAATTTGAAATTAGTATAAGCGTTTTGATCGAACGTGGATGGGTTTTAAAGCATTAAACCTAGGGAATACATATCCCAAATAGTGTTAATGTCATCCTTAGGCGTATGGCAACTACACCACCGAATTTACCCAATTCATCTACGGTATCTTTAAGGACGTTTACCCCACTAAATATACTTTCGTTACAAGCCGTTTTGTCGTCAGGTAGCACGATCGACGGCATGGCTGATTTTTGAATTAAGGGATGTTAGTCCACCTTTTTACTTTAACTCTTTAATAAATGTTAAAAAGTAATCAACACCTGTTAAAATGGAAATATTATTAACCATTGTCAGTAAAATAATTTGGTGTCAGTGAAATAATAGATATCACTAAAGATCTTAGTAAAAAAAATAAACTTTATTAATACAATTATTAATAAAATAATCGGCATTAATACCGGTATCGAGAAAATAAAGTCTATAAATAGCTTAGTAGGTAAAAAAATCGCTATCAGTACCATTGTCAGTAAAATAATTTGCTGTCATTGAAGTAATCGATATCACTAAAGATCTTAGTAAAAAAATTAAACTGTATTAATACCATTGTTAGTAAATAATGGGCAAAAATACCTTTGTCTGGAATATTATCGTTATTAATATGCTTTCTTGGGAAAACAATTTATATCAATACAAATAGTTTTACAATTCTATTCCATACCTGAACGGGATTGAACAAGGGTTGTTGAATAAACTAGAGTGAAAGAGCATTAGGGTTGCCCAGGGTACTCAAATAGGGGGGTGGACCTCTTTGGAAACATTTGGAAGTGAGGAGATTTACTCTTGGCGTAGTGAAAAAGATGTTTGACAAGGCCAGAAGAACGCAGGGGTCCCGTTCGACAAAACACCTTTTCCTCCCTTTTTTAAAGCAAGAATTCAGACTTGTTTTCCCCCTCCCCGTCTCTTAACCGTAGCCAGGAGAGATAGGTGAAGCAGACCCCATTTCCTATTCAGGGATCAATTGACCTAATCTAGTTAGTTCTAGCTTGTGAAATTCGCCATCGCCTAAGAAAATGGGTAAGAAGAGGCTTGCAGAGAATGTGGCAAAAGTAGAGTGAAATTGAGAATGTCTAACTAGAATAAAGCCCTGGTAGACTCAAGCTAGTTTGAAACAGTCGCTGGCACCTTACTTCGATGTTGTGTGGGTTATGCCTTCTATGTCTTTCACTTAATATCAATATGTGATCCCTAGTTTCCCCTCAAATTTCCTCACTACTTTTATATGTAAAAAATAATAAACCTATGATAACAGGATTTGGGCTTTGAAACTCCCCCTCTGTCAATTTCAGGAATATTCATCTACTATCTACTTGCTTTCATCGACTTTTCTACCATCTAATATTATTTTGCGCTATTTTATCACCGATTCTCACCTTACAACCAGTGTATATCTCAGTATGAACTGACAGTTCTACAGTATGTAATGCAAGGTATGTTAGGCCGTATATAATAAGCGAAAACCGCAAAACTATCTTTGAGCAGGTTTCTTCCCTGGTATCTGATCGACTAAACCTTAACAACTACTACCCCCCCCCTCCCCAAATAACATAAAAAATACCCAAATTTTCTGCGCATTAAATTACCATAGTTAGGTATTAAACTCTCAAAACTAAACGATTTGGAAACAATGGACAATCTTGAAAGAAACTCTCCCTCCCCTTATATTAAGTACGGTAATATTTAGCATCAAAAAAGCTAAAAAAAATATGCGAAATATTCCTTGGAAAATGAAAAACTCTCCGTAAAAACATTGAACTTTAGAAGAATTTGCGGTGGTTTGGTTCATGTTTTTGTGGCTTGGTCAGCTGCTCCTCTACCGTGAAAAGCGATCGAGAAAGATTACTGATAATGGGAGCTTAATGCCGAAATGAGCGCCAATCTGCCGTTATCTGCTGTCAAAGACCCGCGAACAGCCAGAGAAGGGCTTCGGGGACCCACCACGCTCCGTTGGATTCGAAAAGACCCTAAGGTACAATAGAGCCTCGAGAGAAAGGAGGCCACTAAAAGAGGATTAACAGAAAAGAGAAAATGAGACAAGAATCGAGAGGAATGAAAAGAAAGCCATAAACAAAAACGATTCTAAATACTATATTTAGGTGAAGGAGAAGTAAAACCAAATTAAGCTTTGATCGTCGTAGAAACCGAGTTTTAATAGAAAAAAACGTATGTAAACACAAATAAAGAGTACATGCATATTCGCACAGATTCCTTCTCTCTCACATTTTCTTTCAATTTTTCTTTCTCTGACTCTTTCTATCAATCATTATTTATCTATTATTCTCTCTTACTCTCTTAGTCGTTTCCTCTGATTCTCTATCTCTTATTCTTTCTTTCGTTCTTTCACTCGTACTTTCTTTCTCTAATTCTCTCTGTCTCTCTCTCTCTCTCTCTCATACGCTCTTGATCCGATTCTATCTGTCTCACTCTTTCTTTATATATTTATCCCAGATTCTATTTATCTGATAGTATCTCTCTCTATTTTTTATTCAGTTTTTTATACGCTTTTATCTGATTCTATATCTCTCATTCTTTCTTTTCCTTTCCATCATACCCACTAACTATGATTTGCTCTCTCATTCTTTCATACTCTTATTCTCTTATTTGCATTTTCTCTCCCATTCTCTTTCTCTAGCTCATATATCTCTCAACTCAATCTCTCTCTATCTGATTATATATATATATATATATATATATATATATATATATGATTGTCTATCTCTCTCTATCCGATTCTCTCTCTAACTCTCTCTATCCGATTCTCTCTCTAACTCTCTCACTCTCTCTATTTCATTGTCTACATACTTATCTGATTGTCTCTTTCTCATTGATTGTCTATCTCTTTCGCTCTCCTGTCAAATTTTCTATAGCTCTATCTCTCTATCTGTCTCTTTTATTCTCTCTCTCATTATATCTCTCAACTCTCTCTTTCTCTCTCTCTCTCTCATTCCAACTGTTTCATTGTCCTCCACATTACTCCTTCCTCTACATTCTCTATATATGATTGTCTATATCTGTCTTTACCTGATTATATATATATTATATATATATATATATATATATATATATATATATATATATATATATATACATACTTCTAGGGTTCGACAATGTTGACTACCGGGATATTTTCACACTGAGTGAGAACACAACGTGTAATCACGGGTTTAAACTTGAACTGAAGCGTTACAACCGCAATCTGTGTGAAAACTTTTCACTTACAGTATCTGTGGTAAGTGGAACGCACTTCCAGTGGAAGTTGTCAACAGTGAATCTGTTGACCAGTTCAAGTCAAGACTAGACAAAGTCTTGAAAAGTGGCCGTTTAGGGACGCAAAACAATTGAGCAGCCACGTGCCTGCTCGATTGCTAGTCCAAAGGTACCCTCTTTGAATGGACCGTAAGGTCTCCTAGGGTACTTTCTTTCCTTGTAACTCCTTGTAACTCTTTATCTGATTACCTATTTCTTTCTCTTTCTGTCTTGCTTTCTCTCCGTTGAGAAGGACAGGGAACTGTACCAGCTGCTGGGTGATCTTGTTCAAGGCAGAGTGTGCATCGTTATGGGCGACTTCAACAGACAAGTTGACTGGGAAACCAGAGCAGCCTGTGGCGAGAGCGCGCTACTCCTGGAGTTCGCCAACAACGAGTTCCTCACTCAATGGGTCAGAGAACCGACGAGAGGAGACAATATCCTCGACTTGGTCTTCACCTCTGAGGATGATATCATTGAAGATGTCTCTGTAGGCGAAGAGCTCGGTGGCAGTGATCACCAGCTAGTTAGATTTACCGTCAAGATCCCGAAGGTAAGGTCTGTTGCCAGTCAATCAAAGAAACTTGACTTGAGAAGAGCAGACTTTGCAAGCCTTTGTGCTGGGCTGACTGATGTAAGGCTAGCGGTATGCGAAGAGCTTGAGGATTCGTGGAACAATTTCAAAAATAAATTCATGAGTCTTCAATCAAGTTGCATCCCTCTGAAAGGCCTCCATCGGTCTTCTGTTCAACCAAAGTGGTTTAATCTAGAAATCAGCCAACTCCTCACTCTGGCTCATGGCGTTGCAAGGCTGGGTTAAGCAAAGCGACGGCGTCAAAATCTTTCCATTTAAAAATGTAAATCATTGTGAAAATATCAAAATAAATCAACTACAAATACTGCAACGAATATCTCTTCAAGACTCGGCGAGTTAATGCAAACTGCCTCCTATCCAGGCTGCTGGGACAGGCCGGCTGCGTAACAAAAAGTTGTAAAATATTCCTGACCACGCAGCCTGGTCAACCTGCCTCCTGCGTGCTGCGCAGACCGGCTGCGTATCATACAGATCTAAAATAGGGTGGCCAGACATATCACCTCTGTCTGAAATCTGTCTCACATTCTACAGACCACTAATAAAGCGGTCGGCGTGCAAGACGAACACACCATCTAGGAATATCATTTAGGCCCGCAGCGATAAGGTTGCCAGAGAAAAACTCAACGGCCTCATTCACCGACTTGAACCCCTAAACTGGAACAAAGAAATCAACTATTTTGCAAAATGCGGACCATTGCAGCCGGACCAAGCACCACAAGTTTGATTTTTCAGAGGGTAGTGGCCCATAAAATGATAGTTGAATGGTAAAATGGTCACTACCATTAAGGTTGTCGACCAACTTCAACTCAAAATCAGACTTTGAATCCGCAGAACACAGAGTCCACTCAGAATGGGTGTCTACAGTTCAAATTCCCGACAAAGAGAAAGGTACTCAGCAACCCTGCCGCGACCCAGCGGAATTCTCAGGTTTTAGCCGAGGCTGTGTGTGAACCCTTTGCGCCGCCAGGTCTCCTAGGGAAGCGCCCGTGGTGTATAGAACGTACGGAAGGGTACTGAATGGCCTTAAAGGCACCCGTGCTTCTACGCTTGGAGGGGCCAGGAGCAGAGATTGACTTTTTTAATATTTAGGCATTGACATCCGAGGTAGAACTGGGCGCGCCAAGACTAAGAACTTCGCCACGGAGAGAGATAGAGAAATAGACCCAGAGAGAGAGAAAGCAAGACAGAAAGAGAAAGAAATAGACAATCAGATAAAGAGCAAGAAGGAGCAACAAGGAAAGTAAGTACCCTAGGAGACCTTACGGTCCATTCAAAGAGGGTACCTTTGGACTAGCAATCGAACGGGCACATGGTTGCTCAATTGTTTTGCGTCCCTAAACGGCCACTTTTCAAGCTTTTGTCTAGTCTTGACTTGAACTGGTCAACAGATTCACTGTTGACAACTTCCACTGGAAGTGCGTTCCACTTACCGCAGATACTGTACGTGAAAAAATTTCCACACAGATTGCGGTTGTAACGCTTCAGTTGAAGTTTGAAGCCGTGATTGCGCGTTTTGTTCAAACTCAGTGTGAAAATATCCCGGTAGTCAACATTGTCGAACCCTCGAAGTATTTTGAAAACTTCGATGAGCTGACCACGCAGTCTACGGGTTTCCAGCGAGAACAGATCTAATTCCCTCAGTCTATCCTCATAACTTTTATGTCGGATAGAGGGAATCAGCTTGGTTGCCATGGCTTGTACGCGTTCCAATCTCGCGATGTCCTTACGAAATGAAGGACTCCAAAATTGTATAGCATACTCCAGGTGCGGTCGGACAAGTGAGTTGTACAAACACAGTACAATCTCTTTGTTCCGATATCCAAACTGGAGGATATGGACTTTACCGAAGGAGAACTAAAAATGAAGATCACTGACCTAATGACGAATAAGTCAACTGGCCCTGATGGGTTTCTACCTAAAGTGTTAAAAGAAGTGCGCGCTCAAGTGTCACGACACCTGAGCGCAATCTTCAACATTTCAATCCGGACCGAATTCGTTCCTAGAGACTGGCGTGAGGCGGAGGTGACTCCTATCTTCAAGAAAGGAGGCCGTAGCCAACTGTCGAACTACCGACCTATCAGTCTGACTTCAATAGTCGGTAAACTCATGGAAAGCTACTGAGGAGTTCCCAGCACGGCTTCCAAAGGCAACGGTCATGCCTGACGAACCTTGTGGAATTCTTCCATTTCGTCTTCAGTGAGCATGATCGGGACAAGGCGGTGGATGTGGTCTCCATAGACTTTCAAAAAAGCCTTTGATAAGGTACCACACCGCCGCCTTCTCCGAAAAGTTCGAGCGCTGGGCATAGACGGAAAAGTAGCCGGCTTGATCGAGAACTGGCTAAGTTGCAGACGGCAACAG
This sequence comes from Ceratothoa steindachneri, assembly GCA_963969495.1. Lineage (NCBI taxonomy): Eukaryota > Metazoa > Arthropoda > Malacostraca > Isopoda > Cymothoidae > Ceratothoa > Ceratothoa steindachneri. The sequence goes on from OZ018326.1 coordinate 121,662,763, forward strand.
GTGGGTGGTGAATGGACAGGCTTCTGAGTGGATGCCCGTTACTAGCGGGGTGCCTCAAGGTTCTGTCCTGGGACCACTACTATTCATCATCTACGTCAACGACATGGATGGTGACATGGTTGCCAAGATTTCCAAATTTGCCGACGATACCAAGCTTGGTATGAACGTTGCAAAGGATGGAAATACTGCAAGCCTGCAGGAAGATCTTTGGAAGATTAGGGAGTGGTCTGAAACGTGGCAAATGCCTTTCAACGTAAACAAATGCAAAGTGATGCATATCGGCCACCGAAATCCTCAATCACCTTATATCCTCAAGGGCACTGCTCTTGAATCCACCGACACTGAGAAAGACTTGGGTATAACTATCACGAATGACCTCAAGTTCTCGAAACAGTGTATTGAGGTGGAGAAGAAAGCCCAAAGGATGTTAGGTTATATAAAGCGACAGTTTGGATATCGGAACAAGGAGATAGTACTGTGTCTGTACAATTCCCTCGTCCGACCGCACCTGGAGTATGCCGTACAATTTTGGAGTCCTTCATTCCAAAAAGACGTCGCGAGATTGGAACGCATGCAAGCCAGGGCAACTAAACGGATTTCCTCTATCAGACATAAAAGTTATGAAGATAGATTAAAGGAATTAGATATGTTCTCGCTGGAGACCCGGAGACTACGTGGTCAGCTCATCGAAGTATTTAAAATACTTCGAGGCTTCGACAGACTGAACTACTTGGATATTTTCCAGCTCAGCGAGGGGAGGACAAAAAATCACGGCTTTAAACTTGAACTAAAGCGATACCACCGTGATCTGTGTGGGAAATTCTTCACATACAGTATCTGTGGTAGTTGGAACGCACTTCCGACGGAAGTTGTCAACAGTGAATCTGTTGACGAGTTCGAGTTAAGACTAGATAAAGTCTTGCGAAATCGCCGTTAAGATCCTCGCGAGTGATCTTCGAGGTTGCCAACGGACACCTTCGAAGATTGCGCCAAAAGTACCCTCCTTGTATGCACCGTAAGGTCTTCTAGGGTACTTATTTTCCTTGTAGCTGCTTGTAGCTCTCACTATCACGCTCTTTCTTACTCACTTTTATTCCCTCACTCTCTCTAACTCTATCTCTTTCCCACTCTCACTTTCTCACACTCTCCCACACTCATATCACACTCTTTCACACTCATTCATCTCACACAATCTCAACTCTTACACACTCTCTTAAACTCACTCACGCTCTTTTCATCACACATACACACACACTTTCACACTTCCTCATAATCTCTCACATAATTTTCTACACTCTCACACTCTTTCACGTTCTCTTACACTTTTTCTATCTCACTCTCCTCCACTCTCATACTATCTCACACCCTCTCACACTATAACACTCACATACTTTCACACTCGATCACATGCTCTCACACTCTCACACTCTATCACACTATCTCTCACCCTCTCATTCTCGCTCCCTCACGCTATTAATTTGCGGAAATTAAATGTTTTTCTAAATCTACTTTTTGTATTTATCATTTAGAATCGATAACGTTTAGCTCTATAAATCTGAATCACACAATAATCGATTTATTTCACTTCATTCTATTCTTATAATGAAAATACCTAAGGAAACCCCAAATCGAGATCAACGAAGCGGTATTATGTTGTTCCATTTTTTAGTAGAGGGAATAAAAGTTCAAATTCACTATTGCAGCTCCCGCGTCCTCTCACTGAAAAAATGACAAAGTAATAATATAGGATTAACGAAAGGGAACCATATCCCTTCAACTAATAAAAAATCTTATAATCTTTAATTGGACCTTGTGGAGTTCTAACAGCTTCAGGAGAGCTGTGCGACTACTTCGTCCTTAGCTTTAAGTTTGCCTTTCCTATTTGTGAAACGCTTACATTACAATTTTCATATAGTTTCACTTCGCCTAATTTTCCAGCTTTCTTTACGAACCTCTTTTTGAGAACTTTTTTTCGAGATGTACTCGTTGGTTCTGTCTTTTTAAATAAATATCAATTACATATCTGTGGTATAAATCAAGCCCTTGCTTAACTGCCTTGTTTGCATCAGAAATCAACTTCTTGTTTTAAATTAGCTATGTTTCAAAGCGTTTTTAAAATTCTATAACGACTAATTTCCGAACTATTTCCTTTTAGTTCTTTTATATTTGAAGCTGGTCAATTTAGGTCAGAAATTATCACTTAAACATGAATTTTTCCTTAACATCAAATATTTGTATGCGTTTCATTTTAACTTTCAATCTTAAACAAGGAGCCAATTATTAACTTGACATCATGGGGCGCATGATCAAAAGAAATACTCTGAATACCTGTTACGGAAGTAGTGAGGCGATACACAGATGGTGGTTGTCCTGGAAACAGGGGACAGATGTATCCGACTTCCCGGTGAGAACGAGAGAGACGAGTAAATCGGGAGCTTGCAATCGGTGCAGTGGGAGAAGTAATAGCTACAAGTGCTGGCAGGGGTCAGGTAAGGTTGTGCAGGTAACAGTACGAACTCCTGATCGGCTTAAGAATTAGTTTTGTAACTCCTATTTTGGGAAAGTCATATTTTAAAATAATATTTATCTATTATATTATTTAACATTTTCATTGCAGTATTTTCAACAATATTCGTAAATATGTTATTCCAAGTTTGTATTATTTTACAGGAAAACAAATTTTGCTCTGACAATTTTTTATTTACTAGCTTAACACCGTTATTTATAGTGACATTTTGATTATTTAGCTCAAATATTGAGTTCTAATTTATAACGAGAAATCCGTTTAGTATTATAGAACCTTCAATAAGTTGGTCGAGCAGATGCAGCAGATCTTAGACTAAAAGTAAATTGAAGTGACTCAGTCTTTCTTCGTACGATCTATTTCTAATTTCAGGAATTAATTTTGTTGCTCGATGTTGGACGAATTCCACTATTGGAAATAACCTATCGAATATATTTTAGATACAAAAATTGCAATACTTACTTATAATGGGATCTTAAAAGTGCATTACTTAAGGAAATAATAATTACCTTTAATTTAAAAGCAATTTGTCTCGCTATTTCTTAGAACCATGTTCGATCTTTATTAAGTTACACTACATTGTTTCTAGAATTTTCAATCACTCAAGATTAAGACGACTAGATCCCCTTTCATGTTGACAGTATTTAAGCTTTTACCACTCATTCTGTTATCCCTTCCTCAGATTACAATGACCTTTGTGCCTTACGTCATGCTTGTCAACGTAGAACTAATCTTTCTGATCCTTTTACTACTCTATCCAAGTCTTTTTCAAGTTATCAGCAACTTTGATATTTTTTCCTCGTACTTAGTTTCTTGTCATCAGCATATTCTTTTTAATTTTACACAATTAATTCGTGTTTAGGTCGTTTATATACTTATATTAATAAACGCAAGGGTCCAAGAAAGATCTCTGAGGAAAGCCGATAGTGATTAATGCCCAAGCTAAGCTAATTTTATTGGCAACAACTGTTTGCCTAGGCTTCCTTTTTACTCGGAGTGCTTTTAGCTTATCAATCTTTTATTTGAAGCGTTATCACAAGACTTTTTGAAATCGAGATAAAATACGTTTATTTATTTATCTCTGTCTAAAGTTGAGATTATTTCTTGAATGAATCGAGCAAAATAGTTAAGCACGAGTTTCCGCATCGAAAGCTGTGTTGTGTCATTTACTGAGTTACTTGCCTTCGGATGCTCTACGATCCTAACAATGAACTACAAGAGGAGTTTATCAACGATCGAAGTAAAGGAGATGGGCAGAAAATTTCAAGAATCTGTCTTAATGCCATATTTAATATCGGTGTTACATTTTCCTTTGAACTTGTGAAATTTTCCTTTTCTTAATATAAAAACTAATTTTATTTTAGGTTATGGCAATATTTGAAAGTGGATTGGCTAAGCCTAAATCTACTATTAATCAATTATATACATATATACTCTAATAATAGTGCAATTTGTTCAAATATTTGTTCTAAAGGTGTGCAGTTATCTACATGTGTACTAAAGGTTTAGGCAGTTTAGGCATAATCAATATTCCATTCACAATCAGTCCCACTAAGTCAACAAGGCATGCACAACATTGCAAATAATGAAAGCGATCATCTTGCAAACCCTGCCTGGTTGATGGAAAAATAGAATATATTGACAAAAAGTATGAAAGGAATATACAAAATACATTTATCGAGATATTTTCAAAGGTGTAGTGAGTAGATAATTTGACCCATTGCTGATAGCATTTTGTCCTTTACTTTGTGCATTATCGTGGATCACGAGAAAAAGGAAAAATAAAGGCAAAAACATTATAAACCTTGATTTTAAAAGGCTTCGATTCGGTTCCACATGCGAGACACCTGGAAAAGCTTTCGTACGAGAACTGGCATAGAAACCGTAGACGGAGAGTGGTGATAAGAGAAGAATCGTCTTGTTGGACTAAAGTCACTAGCAGCATGTACGAGAGCGCAGTTTTGTACCTTGAATTATTTGTAAACGACTTCGTAAATGACTTAGATTTCGGAGCAAGATTGCCAAATTGAAGCAGGTTTAAACAAATTAACTTTTTCACATTAGACGCATTAACGGCCAATTGAAAGAAGCATTCAAGATAATAAGAAAATACGATAATATTGAATTTACTATTTAAATATGAGGAAAACTACACGAAAAACAATAGCCAGAAAATGACATTAAAGCGTTATCACTAAATCTATAATTTAAAAAGGGGATTTTTTAGTATTTGAATAATAATTTCATCTTAGTTTGGTTAGGAATTATGCTTTTTTATCAAAGTTATTTCTAATATTCTTTTATAATATCAAAAAACAAAATGGTGAAGTTCAGAAATAAATATAGGTATCGAAATTTTGTGAATTTTTTTAAAACCCAAAGAATACAAATGGTGAAGTTCAGAAAATTTATTTTTATATCTTCTTCTATAACTATTTTAGCAACGTAATATTTTTAAAGGGGGGAAAATTTAGTTTAGAGTTCCTTTTAAAATTATTATAATTTGCGAAGTTCAGAAAATTTTTAAAATTTAACCATGGCTGCTTTTTTTTAGATTTGAAATTTTAATCTTAGTGGCGAAGCGCAAGCTCCCCCCGTAGGCCTGAGTGGCGAAGCCATGGCCTCGTTAGATGAATATTGTGAGGAGCTTTTTCATCTGAAAAATCGCTTCAAAATGGAACACTCTTCCAACTAGTCCAGAGGACATCTATCATCCTATTTCACTATAAATTGGACCAACACCTATTTATGCGGTTAGTAAAGCTACGGGTACTCCTTTCATCCACGCCAAACAAATGACTGTAGCAATAGGAAAATATAACAGCCCTAAAAATAACTGTAGCAATTAGATATTTTACCCTTTACTTTTGCCGTCGCAGTACATGGGATCGTTTTCATCCTCCTGTTGGGACACAGGATCGTTTTCACCCACCTATGGTGGCACATGGGTAAAGGGCGTCCCCCAGGAGTGCCGGATGCAGTGTAAAGGTAGCTTTTCGTTGTTATGGTAACCGCATACCATCACTGGAGTGCAGTTTTCCTTACCAACCACTTATTCAATTATAAAAACGCCTTATTAAATTAGACATAATAGCAAACAAAGTATCAAAGCGCTACTTATTTACTACTCAAAAGGTCATCTAATTATTTCTTTATCTTGCCAAGTTTTCCTACGACTACCCAGAAAGGTTCTAAGGGGTTTTCATAAGCCTTAGTTCTATAATTTATCTCGAAATTTTTCTCAATTTTCAATTTTATCACAACTCTGAGTCTATTTCCAACGTCACTATTTAATTGATCGAACGAGACGCGTTTAATCAAGTTTTTCTTATTTTTTCATTAATGGTTAAAAAATTTTGATTTATTATTTGGTATTAGGAAGTCGATTTTTCAGCAGATTTATCGATATTTGCTGTGCATAATTTACTTATTTGGCAAAGTATCAAGGAATAATAATATAGCCGGGATATATAAATAACAATGATAATAATAGAAAGAAGATGGGCTTGATTATATTCCAATGAAACCAACGCACGCTGAAGATACTCGTAAATACGATTCCATTGTTTGTTAACTTTATTCTCTGGAATGTTCTGTCCTAAAAAGGAAATCTATTTTACGCCAAAAAATGCTTTCTCTTCTATTTTTATTGCGCGTTAAATTTTGTATATATATAGTAAAAGCCTTTGGCCGGAATTTAATTCAATTTGCGATTACTTTCACTTTGTCTTCCTCTTGTGCGATCGGTGCAATTTCCTCTGTGGTGTGATATTCTCAACAAATTCTAACATTTTAAACTATTTGAATTACGGTATGCGCGAGTTAAAAGAATTGGTAGATAGCTAAATCGAATAAAAGAACTGAAACAGAGATCTTTACTATTATCGCCGTAATAATAATGCGTTTTAACATGTGGTTGTTCTTCTAGGCAGAGAATTCTGAAAAGAGTTAATGAATGGAGATAAGTTACCGCGGCGCAGCTTTATGGAGCTTAAGTGAAGACAGTGCGATAGCCCATGAAAAGAAAAGAATCGCTAGATTTTGAGTTAGCAATTATGGTAGGAGGAGGGCATACGAGTGAACCTATAATGAGGAAGACTAGAAGAGGGATAAAGAGGAGAGCTTCAAATATAACTTTGAAGCTAACGAGCGTGATCTTGAAAACGCGCTGGCACGAACAACCAACCAGTGAAGCTCACGTAGCGAGTATTCCGAGGTTAAAAAAAAGTTGAGGAAGAAGCAAACGTGCCGCATCGTTTGGGATTATTGTAAAGATTGAATGGCACAGGCAGAGCGACCAGAAAAAGGAAGTCACAACATTCAAAGAGAGAGGAGATAATCCCATTAATGTCTTTCTCAAATCTCCTGGGAGGGATCGAAATAAGACGACTTCGATTCTAATTAAAGAATTCATATCGGCCTGAATGAATGAAAGGTCTATGTTGTATAAGACACTCAAACAATATAAATTAGGAAAGAGAAAATAATCACAAAATTTAAAAAAATGATGGTTACACTAAAGCAGTTCTCAATTGGGAGCGCATAGCCAATCAATATGAATGGAAAGCAAGATGATAAAAAAAAGGAGACTTTATGTTTTCGTGCCGTAAACGTGTAATGAAAATACCAGACAACGTAAGAGAGCAGTGAATTGAATGGTACATATACTAGCGGCAAAAAGTCTTAGGCCACCTGGAAATTTTCTTAGTCCTTTGGTATGTCTAAGAATATGTTGGTGGAGGTTTGCATACATGTGCCCGATATATATGAGAGGCAAAATAAAAGTACAAGGTTCGTCATGAACTTTTTAAAATATAAAAAATGGCAAAGCTATGAAATCCTGGTACCAATCAGTATGCTTTAGGTTGCAGTAAAAATGTCTTCATATAAGACATATTTGTTGAACAACATGATGAACAAGTATGATAGGCATGTTGCATGAACAGTCTCAGGTTTCTATAAATCACCAGGATGGTCGGCGGATCACATTCTAGTTTTGCAGAAGTGTTTAAGAAAATCCGAGAAAGTGAGAACATCCAAGACGAGCCAGGGTCAATACGTAACTTGACGACAGGTCTCTGCGCCGCATGAGCCTTCAGGATCGTAAGAAAAACACAGCCCAGCTGTTACATGAGTGGATAGAGGGCAGTGAGGTCAAGCCATCGGTTCCAGATTGCTTGCACAAAGTCTTAATTCATTTATAGCTCACCAGAAGCCTATGATCATCCTTCAGCAGAAGGGACGTCGATTACTTCGGGCATGTGTTCAGATCAACTTGACCATTCGTCAGTGAAAACGTTTCTTATGATCGGCTGAGTCCACTTTCAAGTTGTTATTGACCTCAGGCAACGTTACAGTCTGCAGAAGGCCAGGAGAGCTGGGGGACCGAGAGGGCCTATGGCTAAAAGTAAAGAATGTTGGCCGTTCCGTGATGGTATGGGGCTGCCTTTCAGATTTAGAGGTGGCTCATTTCGCCGTTTGTGATGGCACTAGGGATTCAGAGAATTATCAAGCTGTTTTGGGTGATTAAATGCTGCCATCCTACCCGACACCTATCCAGAAGTTCCCGGAATGTCATTTTCCAGCAGGACAATGCCCTGTGTCACAAGTGTGCGTCTACTATAATGTGGTTTCGAGAAAACACTATCACAGTGATGAAAGAGGCTGTAATAGGTCGTCAGCCAGCCTCCAATGAGCACCTGAAGGCAGTTATCACTGAGAAGTTGGCCAACGTCACGCCGCTTAGGTGACTCCCACTGTGAAGATCATTTTTCGAAGAATAGATGATCTCATCCCTTCCATGGAAATCTCGACATGATACCGAGTATCCTGCATCTGTTTAATATTCCTGTAATTTACACATAGCTTCATAGAATCGGCTGAATAGTTACGGTGTTACTTAAAAAAATATCTCATTGAAAAGTAAAACGGTTGACATCCGACCGACCGACGACCTACTAACCGACATAGTAACTTATAGAATCGCGTGCAGCGACTAAAAATAAAAGTCACATTAAATGATCAGCGCAAATCGGTGATAAAACCCTGGCGAAATTATTTCTTCTCATTACTATTTAATAACTGGAAATTATATTTTTTTCTGCGTGTATTTGGACAATTATTCCTTAGTTCCTTCCAATTCTAAAATGGAGACCGGATAAATGTTCTAAAATGTTAAAATGAGCGAACTATTTCGGACAAACTTGAAAGCATATTGAACAAAGAGGAAGTTTTTACGTTGCAGGATTTTATAAATATAGTTCGACGAGTACAAATCTACTTACAATGAATTTATAAACGTACTAGGAACGTACCATCGGAGAATTTATGAAGTTAGTTCGACAGTGCAAATATGGCTTCCAGGAGCTTATAAACTAAATTCTGCGGGTACAAATCTACTTTCAAGGATTTTATATAATTAATTCTGTGTTGTACAAATTATCTTCATTAGTTTTAGGAATTAGTTCGCTCAGTAAAAATCTACCTTCCATGATTTTATAAACTTAGTTGGGCGAGTAAAAATCTACTTCCCAGAATATTAAAAATGGCTTTAATTCTAGGAAGAGTAATAGATAATTTCCCTACCTTCAGCACGTATGGCCAGCGAAGTTTGCTGCTGCAATACTTTCGTGCTATATCGGTATTGACTTCCCCATTCTGCGTGCATCACGTAGATATGTCATCATCAAACTAGGTCAGTATACTACCACTTTCTATGAGCCGATGACTGAGCAAAAGTGTGTGCAATTGTGTATGTGTATTTGGCTCATACATCGAGTTAGCAATATGGGTGCATTTGACGAGAAAAATATATATTCGCGCTGGAGATTTTATAGCCGACCTTTGTCCCGAAAGACCTAAAAAATGGTTTTTACCTTTCTTGGAAAGTAGTAAAATTGAAAAAAGAAAAAAATATTAATAAAAATCAAATATAAAATACAGTAAGGGGAAGGGACGTTATAAATATATCGATCGAGAGGTTCATTTATATCTCGCCCACTTAAACTACTTTATCTGAATATTTATTTTGGAAGGAATTCTTTTTAAAATTTAGAATTTTGCTGGCAAGGAAGGTCTATGATGGTACGAAAGGGTAATTCTCTTAATCCTCGGTGAAGGTTTTTTTTTATCTTTCCATTTTCGTTTCTCGTTTTTTTTTTCAGTCTAAATCGCGTGGCACTCTAAACCAAAAGTGGATCAAGGCAGGCCAGCAAAACTCATTCATCCGAAATTGTTTTTTCATTCAATAATATGCATTTTTCATATTTTTGTCCGCCAAAAACATAAAAAAACATTTCAATCACATTTCACCATCCATTTTAAAAGAAAGATAAGAAATATATAATTCTCTGCTTGGTCAAATCAAGAATACTAATCTGTTTCCGTTGGTTGTTTGGGAGGCGTCGCCTGTGACCAATACAATATATTGGAAAAAAATACTTCGTCTGAATCTAATTTTTCAAGAATTCTAAAACATGGCAATAATAAATTATGGCATAAGGTAGGATGATGTACAAAGTAAAGTTGCCCAATCAGAACCAAACACCTTAAGTATCATTGTCGAAAAAATGACAAAGCATCAACATTGCATAATATTTATAGTAAATCTAATAGCATAAAATTTAAATAAAAGTAAGTTTAACTAATATAAACATATTTAAATTGAAAATCCTTTGATTAAACACTTGTTCGTGAAGCATAACCTTTCCGTCCACTTCAAGTTCATTTAGCATTATTCTAGATTAAATTGCGTCATTACCTTATCTGTCAGTGAAACATCGGCAGGAGCAAAATATTTTGTAAAAATTTCAATAAATCAAAAGTTAAAGATAACAAAAACCAATAATTGTCTAACCCCCTCAAAAGAGATAAAGGTTTAAGAGCTTGTATAAATTTCAATTTTAATTCTAAATTTCTTTGAAGGCTGATTGATGCCAGTCTGGGATGTAGATTACTTGTCTTCCTCCATCATTGATGAGATCTTCCTGTCTGGCTTAAAGGCAGTTCACAGTCCTGCATCAGCTCTCCGACTTCTAAATGGCCCTTCTTCGTCGTCCTTATGATCCAGGTCTGGCTTATGTACATTGTAGCACTTCTCGGTCTTACGGCTGCATTTGATACTCTCGGTCACTCTATTTTTCTTAATCTTCTTCTGGGATTCCTGAGTGTCTCTAAAACTGCCCTCGACGCGTTTTGCTTGTATCCATTATTTATTATTCAGTCCTTTCATATCAAGAATGATATATTTGTGCTGGCGGAGGTGTGTTATAGTGTTCCGAAAGGCTCGATTGTTAACCCGCTCCTTTTTCGTGTCTATCTTCTAAAGTTTGCATATTACCATCCAATTTCTAGGCTCTGTTTGCTGAGGGTTTTAGAAATCTTCTATCCACATGCGACATCATTACTAAATGAATCTCGATCAACTTTCTGAAACTCATGACAAAAATGAAGTCTTACTGAAGGCTACCCTAAAAGAAATCGGGCCAATTACTTCCTCACATCTAAATTTAATAAAAACATTACTGATCGTTTTGAGCAAACTTTGATTTATTTGGTCTAAGATTTATTTACATAAGGACAGCTTCTTCTTGCAGTGCTAAACACCCTTGCTCTTTGGAAGCTCTTGAACACCTGAGAGTTTTCAAAGTCCGATCGTGGTCTAGAAGTTGAGGATCAATGTAGCTAGTAAGGACATCGTATTCCTTGTACTTTCACACTTAATTACCATCTTTTATGTATGAAACCACGCAAGAGCATACAATTTCTTGCTTTCTTATCTTTTTTTTTCTGTGGTGATAAAGCCACACACAGCCACATTTAGTGTATTGAAAAAATGCGCGTTCTATTCATTAGTATTTTAAAATTCTTTTGTTCATATGTAGTTATGAGGGACTACTAATATCATTATCCACAAGCATTATTATTATTAATTTGGGTAGTAGTTCTTAACACTAAATCTCCAGTAAAATTATGGGCATTTATCAGAGGAAAATAGACAAACAAAATTAGAAAGAAAAAAGCCAAGCAAAATATAAAAGAAAAAATATGACTAATGACCTCCACGAGACAGCGAGAGATTCAGAAATATCGATGGTATATTTTTAATAAAGCTTCTTAAAATAATTCCACCCCATAACTCCAAACCAAGCAGGTGGATCATGAAAGTGGGTTTAGCTCTTTTATACTTACACATTCTGGCATCGGTTGCGGGTGGTCATGGGCTGCGGGTATCGCAGTACCATCGCAACATACCGTATTGAGTGTACAGCGGTGTATATGGGGTCTCTGGCGAGTTTCGAGAGTTGTTTTGTGAGTCTAGTGTGAGCATATCTGTTGAAGGGTGCTAATTTGTTGTTGTCGTGTAGTGTGGACATTCTCGCGTACAAGAGAGAGTGGCAAGCGCGCTTTAGAGCAGAGTTATGAATGCGCTGAGCCTTTTTCTGCCACGTGACACTCGCAGATACGAGTGACAGTGGCGTGTACGTGAGAAGAGGTCGCACGAGTGCTTTATTTCGGTGTAACTGTAGTTTCTTGCTCGCAGGGTAGAACCTACGCAGCATTTTATTTGTGCATGCGGCTCTTGCTTGTATTATGTGCTGGTGTATATTAAACCTAAGGGACTTTTCAAATGTTACCCCTAGGATTTTTGTCTGTTGTGTGTAGTTGAACCTTGTTGGGTTTAGATGGTTTTTGTCTGGTGTGTGTGAGAAGATTTGTAGGTTATGCATGAAGTGATCTCTTGCGCCGAAGAGTGCCATCTGTGTCTTCTGAGGATTCGTGGCAATCAGCCATTTAACCTCGTATTCTGTCTTTACGTCTAGTATTATTTGTGCACGGTGCGCGATCTCGTCTGGTCCGTGGCCACTGACGAGAATGGTCTCGTCATCGGCGTAGGACACTGTGTATGTGTGACAGCAGTTTTCGGGTAGGCGTGGGGTATTGTTTATGTACATTATGTATACGTTGGGTGCCAGTACGTTTCATTGGGGAACGCCTGAGCGTGGTGAGAAAGGTTGTAAGAGGGTATTGTTGTATTTTATGTGGCATCTACGTTTAGTGAGGTAGTGCGAGAGGAGCCTTCTGGTGCAGAGAGGTAACTCCTGATTGTTGGCGAGTTTCCAACAGAGTCCCTCGTGCTAGATCATATCAAAGGCCTTTCCCCTATCTTTGCTGATGGAGAGTGTATTTTTTTAAATTCTGTCGTGAACGGTGGTCACAGCCGCCTGAGTGGACCAGCTCCCCATGAGCCCATATTGATGGGGGAGAACCAGTCCCTCTTTTCCAGGTAGTCTCGTAGGCGGCAGTTGATCATACGTTCGAGTATTTTGCCTAGGTGCTCTAATAGAGCAATAGGTCTGTAATTGTTTGGGTGTTTGTGGTCTTTGTTCATTTTGTGTATAAGTATGTTGTGAGAGAATTTGAATATTTTGAAGAAGTGGTCCGAGGTTAGTGAGGCGTTGAATAGGTGTGTAAGTGTAGGGTATATGTTTGCTGGAAGGTTGTGAATTAACGAGGTTGGTAGTCCGGAAGGGCCGGGTGTGCGTTTTCGTGTTGTTTTAATGTAATTTTGTTTCCTTGACGGTGATGGGAGTGGTCAGTGTAGATGTGTAGTCGAGCAGCTCCATTCGTATCAGGGGGCGGGCTTCAGTTCCTGGACTTCCTGGAAGTGCCTTTGCGCGTGTGGTTTGGGTGGGTTGTGTGTGTACTGTGCCCCAGTGGGACCTAAATGCGTCGAGTATGACGTTGGTGTCTGTGAGTGTTTGGTTATTTCCTTGGAGGGTGATGGGTTTGGGTGGATCGGTGCCTAGCCTCCTCCTTACGCGCCACCAGAAGAAGGAGGGATCTGTGCAACGAGTGTCATCCGCGATGAGGGCGACCTCTCGCCACTTTCGGTACCTATCTAGTTGCACGCACTGTAGGATGCGGGCAAGTAGGAGAGTAACGTTGTGTTTTCGTGGGCTTCTGGTGTAATGATTGTTGTACTGTGTGATGAGTCTTTGAGTGTGTATGGAATATGTGAAATGTTTTATACATGTGTAGGTTTTGTGTGGTGTGTGTAGGTCGCGTGTTGCGGTTATGGTGTTTAAGATTGAGCACCAGTGGTCGTCTAACAGATCTGTCTTGGTTTGGTCCAGGTCGAGGATTTATGGCGTGTTTTCTGTTATGTGTCTCTTGAACTCTTCTTAGTTCGTGTTTTTGTAGTCGAAGAGAGGTGGTTTGGGTATGAGTACGGGAGATATGGATATGATAAGGCATATTGATATGTGGTCAGAGTGTACACGAGGACCCGATGAGATGTGAGTGTAGAAGCGTGTTGCGTGGTCGTTGTGGAAGACAACGTCCGGAGACGTGTTCCTTCGCGAGGACCGTCATATCTTAACTGTGAGTAGTTGGTTGCCATGAATTTATAATTGGGGATTTTTAATGTTTCCGTCTCTGTGTCCATATCCTGTTTCATTAGGATTATTAAGTATGGGTCTTCATTTCTTATTATGTTCGAATAGATTATGCGTTTCTCCTTTTAGCCGGTAACGTTGCTGCTGCGTAGGAAGTATTTTTCCTTCTTTCTTTCTCTGTGTTAATCTCAGCATTTTTCGTCCGAATTAATTGTTTTTTAACTGGGCATGACATGGCTAGAGTTCTATGCCCATTTTCGCAGTTTAAGCACTCTTTTCTGCGCTTCTGCACTTGTCCCACCTGTGTTTTTGGCTTGAGCATTCAGAGCATGCTTTTCCTTTGAAGGTACATTCCTTGATTGGGTGCTTGTCTAGCGCATACCATGTGAAGCACTTTTGCACTGACAGGAATGTTTCTCGTTCGGTTTGATCGGGAGAGATTTTTGTGTAGAATCCAAGGAGTCCTTGTTCGGTGGCTTTCTTTGAAATTTCTGTAGATCTGAAGATCACTTTAAAAACGTGACTATAGTCTTCTCCATTCTGGTCCTTAAATTTGCTCATGTCCTCGATCTTTGTCTATTCTTGTTCTTTTTTGAGTTCCTCTTTTATTTCTTGAGCCGTCTGTTTCCCTACCCACGGGTCAAGGCGCTGGCATATTACGGATCTTTTTGTTTGCACGTCAGGCGGCGTCCGGCGTGTAAGTCTGATTTTCCCGAGTTTTTTTTGGCTGCGCCCTCACTCAGGAGGAGACCAAGGTCTTTTTCAGTGTCGCAAAGCGCCACATATCCATTGTGTTGGTCCTTTAGTCGTAGCAGAACCACTCCTATATCTGCATAGATGCTTTCCAGCGTCTGTTCCCGGTAGGATATCTTCTGACCGGGAAGGATGCAAAGGGGAACACTCTTTGCTCCTTCCTGGTCGTCCATTGTGGCTGGGGTGCAGCCTCCTTCTTCTTGTGGCTTCTGGTTGTTCGTTGCTGTATTCTTCAATGTATTCCCGCTTCTTCTTGGTAGAGCGCTTTGAGAGCCGTCCCTTCCTCGTCGCAAGCAAGTTTCCATGAACGTGAACTGCCGGATGGAATGGATGAATGATGGTGGGTGAACCTCAAGGAGGCCCCTTAGACGGATCAAATGTGGCGGACTTAATGATGGGTGGTAATCGAATCAACTACCACAACCCATAGGGGGCCGCCTCGTCTGGGGTTTGGTTATCGATGCTGCTTCCAACTTACACAGGGACCGTTACATGTCCCCCTGTGTTGTGTTCCTGGCCGGATTCTACCCTTAAAGACTAGAGACAACTCTTCCCCAAAGCTTTCAGCATCACCACTTAACCCGGCTGCCTCTGACGTTGAGTTCCATAGTGGGCTAATCCTCAAACCTGCTTTCCTCTACGCCTCCAATTATGTCTATCAAAGAGACCGATATAGTTGGATCGAGACTAAATGAATAGCACTTCAGTTCACTTCCCTTGCCCCGATGAGGGGGCCATGGGGGGTTAGCCAGACATTGGTTGGCTATGCGTGGCTCCGTAAATTATCTTCTTTTTTGATATCCCCATACGTAAAAGTGTGGTAAGTTCACCTTTTTTGGCGTGGCCTGTCCTTTTTTTTTCCTCCTTTACCGGTGGTGAACTTCTTCGGAGAGCTTGAAATCAAAATCAAGTAATCTGTAGTGGTGTGGCCCCTGGTCTGTGTATCCTGCGTATCATTGGACATTGGACATAATAAGTTAGAAAGTATAGAGTAGTAGAGCAAAAGTAAGAGAGTATAGTGGTGAAATGGTTTTAATAAGGATAGTAAAGGTAAGTTTAGAGTAAGTTTGAAGTGAGTAAGCTCCCTGGTAAAGGGTATCTCCAGCAAAAGTAGGTAGTATAGTAAAATAATGCATGCATAAGCACGGATTGTATAGATCCCTGGTGAAAGGGTAGCTCTGGCAATGTTGATCTCGTGTTGAGTTGTTTTTGGTTGTCGAAATTTAATTGGCATTCAATCCTTTGTAGTAACTAGTAAAACTCGCTACTACGGTAAGTCAGATTTCGGTGAAAGTTGTAAAAATGGGTTGTCATAATCAGTAGGTTTTTCATGTTTGGGTTGATGTTGCCGTTCAGGTAAGGTCTTTTTTAATTTTTTGCTAGCCTTGGATATTACGCTCGCATTGTAGGGTAGTTTTTATGGCGAGGAGCGTTCTAATCTCGGTTGACTTTAGCTCCTTGGGGGGAGGACAGAGGAGTCTTCCCCTTGCTGGATCTTTTCTTACGGAACTTTGCGTCCGTCAGAACAACTTAAGCGTCGTTTCAGAATTGGATAAGGTCGCGGAAGAGAACCTGTTTTACCAGATTTTCCGGTATGTCAGCCTCTTAGTCCAATTTGTATTGTCCGGCACTAAGGCCATCGACAATATCTTCTGGGCCTGCGTCGTCAGGAAACTGGTTCCCTTCGGCAGCATATACTCTGACGTTTATCATCCTCGCGTAGTACATGTACCTGGGAGCCCGATTCCTTGAAGACGAGGATCTACTCGGCCGACGTGACTGCGATGCCTTTTGGGGGCGGGGCGAATACTCCACCTTCTTGGGCCTCATAGCAGCAGCTTCTTTCCGCTCAACTTGTGCATTTGTTTGGGTAGTTGGGTGTGTGCGTGAGTTTTATGCATTCTGCCGGGCAGCCATAGCTTGCACTCGAGGATCCCATGAAATGACATTACTCGTGTCCGAAGCTTTAGGCCGCTCTTCTCGGTCTGCGGTTGGAGGTTAACTCAAAGAACCTCGTTTGACGGAGGGTTTTCCGGAAACCACATTTTTTCCATGCCATTATTCACGAACATGGTGTTTAGTTCCTTCGTGAAGGTGCCAAGCTTGGTCAGGTTTGCAATGTGTGCAAAATATATGCAACAC
The DNA here is from genome assembly GCA_963969495.1 of Ceratothoa steindachneri. Lineage (NCBI taxonomy): Eukaryota > Metazoa > Arthropoda > Malacostraca > Isopoda > Cymothoidae > Ceratothoa > Ceratothoa steindachneri. The sequence goes on from OZ018326.1 coordinate 121,679,578, forward strand.
ATTATTTTTGTTGATATTTCATTTTCGATTTGTAGGTATGTAGGTGCAGAGGCAACACTACTCTCTGCGACAGTTGCCTTGGCAACCTTCGCGTAGGTGGCGTTTGCCTTAATTTCTTGCTCTTTTCTGTCTTTGTTATTTGCTTTTTGTATTTGTTCCTTCTTTACTGGACATGTCATTGCCATTGTTTTGTGTGGGCCGTCACAATTGAAGCATTTCTGGGAAGAAACTTATACATTCGCGCCAGGAATGTAGCGTTGGGGCAAGTGGCGGTGGTGTGTTTGTTGTACCTGTAGCACGAGCCAACTGCTTGGTTTGGAGTTATGTGGTGGGATTCTTTTAAGAAGCTTTAGGAAAAATATACCATCGATGCTTCTGAATCCCTCGCTGTCTCGTGGACGTCAGTAGTCATATTTTTGTTTGTCTTTTTTCTTTATCATTTTTCCTGCTTTGTTCTCACTTTGCTTGTTTTTTATTATCATTTTGTTTGTTTTATTTCTTTCATTTTGTTTGTATTTTTTTCTTTCCCAATTTGTTTGTCTTTTATCATCCTCATTTTTTTTTCCTTTTCCTTTGTCTTTTTTTTCTATTTATTTTGTAAATAATAAATTTATTTAGCCCAAATATATCAGTGTTTTTATAACTGCAAATATTTGTCTCCCCAAAATCTGACATTTCATAATATTTGTCATCTTTAAGGTCTCGTTTGCCTAGTGGAAGCTCGGTTGGTTTTCTAACGTCGAGGTTTCGGGTCCATTCCCAAGCGAAATCTGACACAAATTTTAGTCCACATAGTGGTCTGGTCATCGATTGGTAGACGGGCTGTGCTTACCTCCGTCGGGAGTAACTAGATCTTAAAGAGATCTTTTCACACATTGCCCATGCGAGACCATTGTTTTTCCTCTCCCTTTCTCCCAGCAGAACACTCACTTTTTCTTCTAAAGAATTATACCGATGGGTAGTTGTATCTACATATCTCAGCCCCGTACGGACCCTCTTCAACCCAAGGTGACCGAGATTCCTACCTGATAGCTATTTGGTGTAAAAAAAGCACAAAATACTTCTAGATAACTTCCCCTCCCCGTAACCCTGTATCTTCGGACTTATCATTGATTATCATGCTAATCTTCATGTTGGTTTAATTATCCGTTTCTGGAGTCTGTCCTGGCCAAAAGACAAATGGCTTTCCCTACCTAACTACTTGTAGCCAAAAACAAAACTTTATAAAACGTAAAACTTTTAAAATGATCAAATCCACTCGTTAAAACACTTAGTTACCATCAATTTCACAACCTAAAAGCATAAAAAGTGTTAAAATGTACACTAAAAAGAAAAAGACATGAAAAAGTGAATATAGAGATATACAATCATTATGAAAGTCGAATTCACGAAAGGAAAAGAAACATGATATGATTTTAGGTTTAATAAACTCAGTGCCAAATTTCTCATGTATTAAATATTGATATATATCGAGACGTTATCGTTGAAATGACAGCTTTAATGCAAGAAATGATATCAGTGAAAGATTTCCATAAAAGTTTGCCTTGTGCCTTCACATTCGTTGGCTCCAGCCTCCAGCGTACAAGAGCTAACTTTTCCGCACTCATGCTTGGCGTCAATCAACACACTGTACTGTGTAAGCCTCCCCCCCCCCCCCCAGCGCCTTCACAAGTCTTAACTTTTGTCACCCACCTTCAGAGCAGCCCCAAAGTATACTGAGATTCTCACTTCGACACCTTACTAACTACACCATATAAAATCAAAACCCGCACACACCTCTAAAATGTAAATCGCGTTTTATTTTGTCTTTCTCTCAGCATCCTTCCATTACTACCCTATTTATACCATCCTGCGCCTCATTTGACGTATTTTCCCCACCACTTCCGCTGCTTGCATGGTTGTTTGTCACCGCACATCAAACACAACTTAACACGTGCAGCCTTTCGCCTTTACATATTCCTCAAGTGTCATGAAGCTGGCTGGTTTTAGCAAAGACTCCGGGAGATGAAGAACTTCATCCCTCTAAAGTGCGGCGTTCAGGTTATCTAAGAAAATGCACTCTGTTCTAAACACCATGTTCAGTTTCGCAACGCGGCGACTGTTAGAGTAGCATAGATCCAGTCTTGGCTACAACATAAAACTGACCTGTATGTCTATTTCATTATCTGGTCGAGATCCGCCTCGATAAATGCAAGTTGTCGAACTACTACAACTAATTATAAGTACTGAGTGGCAGGCGTATCAACGCCACACATAACAGGATTGAGCGATTTACTAACGTTCCATTTTCTTCTTTTTAAAGCTTCAGATCACGTTAAACAGGAGTAGGCTTTATCAATGCTAATCGTTTACTCTTTCCAATTTTACATTTTATTCATTTCATCGTTTGCGTCATCTTACAAGTTCTTTATCCCCTTATTTATTTAAGGAATTTTTCTGAGTCACAATTATTTATTGCGATTATGCGCTAAACATCGTTCCTTAGGTGAAGGAGGTGTAAATTGCCGGGCCGCCCCAGGGCCATCAGTCTGTAACAGAAGGTGACTTAATGTCACGGTAACAATGAATAAAAAGGAAAGGGACATTGGTTTTAGCCCCTCAACCATAATTAATAAGCAAAAATAACTATTGATTGTGTTCAGGAACTCACTTTCCCCCGACCTACCTCTAGGACACTCGTTCGATCCTTTATTCTAACTCGTCTATCCGTGCCGTCAAAAATGACAGAAATCTTCACGTAAAAAGTGTTGTTTATATTATTATTGAATTGAGACTACTAAAAAGTACGAATTAATTGGATTTCAGAACTTCACTCCTTAAAATGAAGCCTCTTTTCACCTGGAAGTCCATTTTGCCCAAAAGGTTAACCAAGATATGAAGTGGAACTGCTCATTGGTAAAAGTGATAAAATTATTTAAATGAATCGAATTTGCCTGTTAATTTTTACAATTACTACACTTTCTAACCAAGAAAAATGTTTGTTAAATTAATCACTTTTAGCTTCGAAGCAGGGAAACTATAGAAAATTACCGCTTAATTTATAAAATTTGTTAGAATTAATAATATATTTACTCACCAGATACATTACTTCTCGGTTGAGTGAGGTAAAGCCATATTGGTGTGGTTAGTCACCGGCTATCACATACTGTAGGAACTTCTGGGTCAGATCACAAGATACACGTAATCTGTTCGTCGCCATTGCGAATGGTCCTTCAAAGGGGTACAATTATTTATTCCACCTCAATTTTCTCCTTTCGAGTCTAATGTTCTAAATTAATTTTTCTTCGATCGTTATCTTTCAACCTCAAAGGATTCACGCCGTCGGGCAGTTGTGTGAAAAACATAAAACAATAACGAAAACGTAGTAAATAAATGTTTTTCTCATCCAAAACATCCGGTGTTACCCTTAATTTTAGCCACTCTTACAATAAGTTTATCACTCATCCTTACAAACCTTTGTTTGGCAAAATTTCTAGCGAAGTCACCCGCTGCTATCAAGAAGGTTAATTTTACTTGCAATAAAAGAAAACGCCGACAAACGAAAACTTAGTCCCCTCCTAAAAAAAACAGAGTTCAATATTTTTTACATTTGAAGAGTAGCAATTTTCAACAGAGAAAAAAGATTATTAGCAAAAAAAAAAAATGCATCCCCCGAAACGACAAAACAGGGTATTGCAAAAGTCCTGTTGAACTCGTTACGACATTCTCAACAAAGGACACAATGAAAGTTTTGATGCATTAAGACACGTCTTTATTGTTTCAACATATAAATATTCGTTTAGATTACAATATTAATGAATGTTGCTTCCCTCGGCAGCGAGCACGCGCCGCTCCAAGCGAGACCTGAAGGACGCGTAAACGTGGCGGACGAGGTCTTTCCTCATGCTGGCCCACACGCGGTTGACAGAGGACTTTAGCTCGTCGACGTTGTTGTGGCGGAGCTCTCAGGTCTTTCCTTCAAGATGCGTCCACACACGGTAATCGAGTGATTTGAGGTCAGGCGACTTGGTAGCCAAAAGTTATTCGACCAGAAGTTCATGTTCGACCTCAACCACTCTCGCACGGTCTTGGACGCGTGGGGCGGCGCACCCTCCTGCTGAAAGACGTAATCCGCTTTTTCGTGATCTTTTTCACCCAGGAAAGGAATTCGTCGCCATGATGTTCCTGTAATCGGCCGTATTAGCTTGTAGGCAGGCGCGAACCACACTGGCGGCGCGGCATCTTCTCGCCATTCAAAGCTACGGCGCTGAGCATCATCACGGAGGTCAGGTTCTTGTTTGTGAACACTTAAAGGGCCTCGGAGACGTCTGCCAAAGCTTACCATGCGTTCGTTCTGTATTTTGATGGCCGGATCGACCGTAAGGTTTTTTCGTCAGAAAAAATGGGAATTCGATTTCATTGACTCTTCAAGATGTGGACAAGGCGACGAAAGAGTTCCCAATGTTGTTCTGGCATACGATCGGTGAGCAGAGCTCAAGCTCTTGTCTCCCTCCTCCTTGACGCCCCTGGACACCTTGGCCACCAAGATATTCTTCTTCGCAAGTGAGGTCATTTAGGGCTTCGGCGAACTTTCGAATGTCTTTCTCACAGCCAAACGGTTGACAATTTGAGACCTGCCTGAATAAGGTCGATTTTTGAGGTATGTGCCATTCTTGAGCTTCTACGCGACTGTGCGGACGGTTATCCCGCTAACGTGGAGCCTTTTTCCGATGTCAGAGATGCTATGGCTTCGCGCAGGAAAGCAAAGATCTTAATTCTTTTGACTTCCATCTCGATAGATCTGCCCAAAATGAAAAGGAAGTTTTAATGACACCTGCTGGAAAAGTAGAAGTTTAAGGTGTTTGAGGGAATTTTTTCTATCACACACGTAAACCTCTCGAAAGATTAAAAAACCAAGAGTAACAGAACTTTTGCGAAACCCAATATATCCCGTATACATTCATTAGTTTTTAAAGTATTCATAACTTAAAAAATAAATTAATTCTTAAATTATTTTACCTTCAAACAAAGTTTTCATTAAGAAAATTTGAAAATATATATTCACTTACAAAATTTGAGGGCCACAAGACCCTTTATGACAAAACGGTAGTGGCCCATTGTCTTAAATCATCTTCAATTTATGCGGCTTCTGCCTCATTTGGTGACACCTGCCACTAATGGGGAGGGATCTCTCGACCAGCTTCAAAATTGCTTTTGAACCGGGAGGATAAAACCATCTATCTTATTCATGGCTACTCAGTAACAAACAACAAACATTACTTTAATGATGCATTCTCAACAAATATATATATATATATATATATATATATATATATATATATATATATATATATATATATATATATATATAGTTTGGGTTGAAGTTTATTGCTTTCGAGGCATAAATAATTCTTTGATAAGAATCTTCATATTTCCTAAGTTTTTTCTTGTTTTCTGTTGTTAATTTCCTTTTATTTTAAGCGTCACGAAAGCTTTTTCGGTACTCTGCACCATTTCGAGGAACTAGTGACAATTTACTGTTAGGTAAAAGCTTATAATGAGTCCAGCGAACGAACAGGATTAACCAGGTAAGGGCTAGGCGCTGATAATCCTAAATAATTGAAAGGAGCCAATTATGGCTTAAAGAAAAATATAGAAACAAGCCTAAACTGTGTACACTATGAAAATATATGTTAAATGAAAATAGCAAAAACATACTAAAAGATACAAAACAATATATATACTAATAATGATAATAATAGTAGTATGTAAAAATGCATGCCCAAATAAACATATATCCACAAATACAAGTACATATGTCGTAGCATGTACTCTCGACGATATACCATATTTAACTATTCGTTGAGGGAACTTCTTTAATTATCTTTAGAGTGCGTGGATGTCTGGCAGGCCGATATTATGTATCTTCGATATGCTTAAGAAGTGGAACTGAGCTCAAGGATAATAATATTGCTATCATTAATAAAATAGAGTTTTATTAATAATAACTATCAACAATACACAAAACGGAAAATATTGACATAAACAGAGAATGGAAAGGGTCGTGGAGACTCGGGCTAATCCGAGGATTAAAGGATACAAAAAAGGTAAAACAAATATAAAGTTAAAGAGATGGGATGGTTCGCTAAACCATTTAAAGCACAGGATAGAATTGACAAAAGGGTTCAGTACCTAAAGGTAACGTTCGGCTTACTTAACTTATACTAGTGGTGCAGAGGAAGTCGACGTGAAGGAATTTTCGGTCCGCTGGCGAGTTCCAGCCGAAGGAGGGGATAAAAGGATCCTGACGTGGCGTCTTGGGAATGAGAACCGTTTCTCGACGAACGGCTTTGAGAACAATGGCTGTTCTACGTTGTTCTCTTCTGAACAACAAGGGGGAAGGGTGAGAACCGTTTCTTGGCGAACGGACACAAAAGAACAATGGCTGTTCTACGTTGTTTTCTTCTGAACAACAGGGGAAGGGGTGAGAACCGTTTCTTGTCAACGGGCTCGAACGAACAATGGCTGTTCTAACGTTGTTCTCTTTCTGAACAACAAGGGGGAAGCCTTGTGGACTTGGCGTCACGAAAGGCTCGAACCTTGGCACTCAAGGGATATTGTCCTTCTTCTGGACAAGTGATGGTGAATCTCGAGGTCGAGGTCCCCTGGCGCACAAAGTGATTGAGGGTCGTGGTGATGTTTCGCGACGAAAATCTGGATCTCCAATCTGCTCTTAGTGGTAAAGTTTCCATCTAAATAGTCAAGACACTCCCTTGGCGTGGGGGAAAATGGAGTGGGAGCTTCGAGGGAATGCACAGCCGAGCTTGGGAACAATGCCTCATCTGTTTTCATAAGCCTAACTCAATCTGGCGAGGTCGGCGTATGGGGGCGAACGGGGGAAGATAAACCTCCTTGTTCAAACATTGACTCAGGTGGCTGCGATAAGGCGCCAAGCTTCAAAGCGAAGATGCAAGTGGGAGCATCGTGGTTGTAAATAACATGGGATAGGGGTTGAAATTAACGCGTCCTCAACCCGTTCTATCACAACATACACTATAAAAATATACATTGAAATAAAAATTATAAATACAGATATACAAAGACACACATGCGCATATGTATATCTGCATACTGAGAAAAAAAACAGAAAGTTAGACTATCTATTTGGATTATTTCTCCCGTTGCTTCGATGTCTGAGGGAACATAGTAGCGCTTATAGTTAAACTTTATTCAAGGAGCTCGGTTCCGTAGAAGGGCGAGGGGCATTGCTTGTCTGAGGATGAGGTATTGAGCTATTTCTTCGTGTTCGTCTTGCTGTGCACGATGGAAGTATGTTATCAACTTGCTGGATGTTCAGGGTGGGTTTTCTGAAAGGTGATGTTTTCCATCAATTCTTGTAAGCGTTGATCTTATGATTGTGAGAAGAGATCTTTCAGAGACCATGATGAAGAGTTTAGTTAGGTACAACATTGCCTTCTTAACCGCATAATTATGATTGCGCAATGGCAAATAATTCTCGATTTATAAGGCAAGGCTAGAATAGAAAAAAGTAAATTTTCGATTCTCTTCCAAAGGAGGGATAACAATTACTTTGTATTTATACTAAATATAATTTCAGTACCCGGAAGATGAGGCTGGAGCTCGAAACGTTAGGTGAAATTAAATGAAGAAAGAAAAAGGCATTTATTTTCTGCTGCCCTGGTTCTCTTATATATATTGAAACTCCGGACTATAAAGAACGGATCACTTAAATCCATATATATATATATATATATATATATATATATATATATATATATATATATATATATATATATATATATATATATATATATATTAGCGAGGTAAAACAAATATTAGAATGTTTGGACACACCTAAATTAAGTTATTTAATATATCACAGGCTTTTTATGTTAATCCTTTTCACCCTGTGTATTTCTTCCTCTCTCTCGTTGGTATAGCCCTCTTTCCTCTATCTACCCTCTTTTTTTCTGTATACCTAATCACCCTATCGTCTACAGATCTAGCTTCCTCCCTTTCGTAAGTTGGGCCGTTTATATGGGAGGGGGGAGTCAAGCTTTGGGTCTGAGAGGGGTTGTTTTACGACTCTGGTGCTATGACACTCATTTCATCCTGATTTCTTACTTTTGGAGTGGGTGGATGCTGGGGGCGGGGTCCCTCTCTCCTTGAGCTGTGCCTTACATCTCTACCTGACCATCTTGCAGGTGGATGTGAGCGTGAGTCAGCTTTTTTATTTATTTGATGAGGCTCTGTTTTCACTTTTAAAATTCAGAACGTTTTGAGGTTCCACACCAGCTCTCATCTTCTTTTGCTTTCTGAGAACTCCAAAAACATTCCATTGAGGCTAAAAAGCAAGCGAGCAGCGAACAACTTTAAATTCCCCCGCCTTTAATCTGCGTAATTAGACCTTTCTCTTCCAACACATTTAGTATGTTCACTATTGTTTATGTTACTGGTAAGCTGAATGGTAAGTGTTTACCTTTATCGTCAAACATTCAACGTTACAAGTAACTATTTCCTTGCTCTAGTAACAAACGTCCAATCGTTCCATCTCTATTTAGACTGCAATCAAGCAGACCTTTGATTTTTAAAAGTGAAAACAGCTTCTTTCCATATAGGTGAAAAAATCCTCACCCACGTCCAATCTCAAAAGGGAGACAGTGTATTCTCTGTGTCATTTATTTGAACAGTAGAGAATCTCTTTTTCACTTTTAAAATTCAGAACACCTATATATCTCCCCACCATCAGCTCTTCCCCTCAATTGCTTTCTGAGAAACCAAAATCTCCAACTAGGGCTTAAGACAAGAGCACAAGGAAGAAATTCAAACTTGCACACTTTCATCAGCGTTCTTAAAACACGTTCGCTACACTTTTCAACTTTGACTTTACAAATTCTTTAGTCTTTTTTGTTTATTAAGGGTAGGTTAATTAAGCTTGTATTAAGCTTGTATTTAAATATTGCCACATTTAAAATTCTATTCATGGGGCAATTGTGCAGTCTTTATACAAACTCATATATCATTATAAAAAAATCATTATTAAACTTCTAACTTGACTTAGAGTGCAATCATGCAGATTTTTTCTACTGTTTTCTAATTATATAATACTTTAACTATATTCCTTCTTAAATTAATTTTCAATAGCTAGTGAATCTGGGATCTAACACCTCATAAATGTTCAAGCTCTATTTAACAATCTCCAACTTCTCAGGTAACGCCGAGAATTGCTCGAGGCCATGTTTTAAGGGCCTGTCACACCTAGACGAATAGGGGTCAACGATTGTGGAACGTGTAAATTTTGAGTTTTTTGTTACTCCTTCGTCCATATCGTTTCTCCGGCGTTTTTCCGTCGTTTCTCAATCGTTACCATTCGTCGTATTTGTTGTGGGGCTCTGGAAAGTTTTGTGCATGCACAAAACCTTTTTCCAAATCGGGAACAAATGATCGATCGTTAAACTTTCGTTATTAATTCATTCCAAATTCGTTAGCCATTCGTTGTATACGTTAGTCAATCGTTAGGTTTACTTTCCTTAATTGTTGACAGTGATGATAGCATATATGGAACGAATGAGAAGCGACCGATGAACGACCTTCGAACGTTCTTCTAACGCTTGCGTAAAGAATGTCTACCGAATGCAGCGAGTACAAAGTGATAACAACGATTAGTTAACGATCATACAAAGGAGCAGTCGCGATGACGACGTATGGTAAGCAAATGGGTAACGACTATTGAAGAGTCTAAAAAACCAGATCTTTGTGAATCTCCTCAGTATCAATCCACTTATCCAGGTATACACACTTGTCATCACTATGGATGATCCAGTAAGAAGAAACACAATTATTTTACTGGTACAACAACAGCAGAGCCTTATGAGTCTGAATCTGCAAATCATCCAGCAGAGACAAAGGCGGAGGGAAAGAAAAAGAAGAAGGCGCCATTGGTGAGGCCCTGGATCCAGAAGAGACCACTCTACAGCGTGTACGACAAGCTGATGGTAAAGCCGAGGAGAGAGGATCCAAACTCATTCCACAACTTTCTTCGCATGACCCCTGCCATGTTCGATGAGCTCCTGGACTACTAACACCAAGGCTGACCAAACAGAACACCTTCCACAGAGAAGCGCTTCAACTCGGATTGAAATTGGCATTAACCTTTCGCCACTTGGCATTTGTCAACAAGTACGCTGATGTGAAGTTTTTCTAGAGGGTCCCCCACAACACCATCTCTCTTGTAGTCCGTGAACTGTGCTAGGCAATCATTGATGAGTACTTCGATGAACTCATGGTCTGCCCCTCCACCCCCAATGAATGACGACAAGTGGCCAACCAATATTATCAGAAGTGGAACCTCCCTCACACCTGTGGGTCCAGCGATGGGAAGCACATTGCTTGCCCTGCCTCCCCCCTCCAAGACTGGTACACAGTACTGCAATTACAAAGATTTCTTTAGCACCATTCTTTTGCCATGGTGTACGCAGATTACAAATTCCTATGGACGGATGTAAGCGGCGTGGGCTCCTGTTCCGATGCACAGATTTACAACATGAGCGAGCTGAAGGAATGCATCGAAGATGGCGTAATCTGCTTCCCGGAATCAAAGCCTCTTCCCAACGACAGTGAAGATGTGCCATATTTCATCGTTGGAAATGATGCATTTGGGATGAGGACACACTTCATGAGGCAATATAGCAGAAGGGGTATGGATCATGACGAACGGATCTTCAACTCCCGACTGTCACGTGCCAGGCGGGTAATGGAAAATGCATTCGGCATCACTGCCATCCGCTTCCAGGTCCTACTCACGACACTGCAACACCACTCAGAGACAGTCCAATTAATAGTAAAAGCCTGCCTGCTCCTTCAGAACCTAATGCGGATCCGGTTCCCTGGCGTCCAGAACCAACTTGTGGACAAAAACAACGAGAATGGGGATGTAGTGCCTGGTGTCTAGAGGCAGGGGCAGAACCTGGTTGACACCATCGATGTGCACAGACCCAACAGAGCCCTCAGACAGGAGAAAAGACAGAGAAACCTCATTTAGCATTGGCGTTGCTCAGATGCCAGATCAGTGCCATGGCAGGATCGGATGATTTAATGTTTAATTCTATTCCTGAACTTTTATTGTAAAATTATTTTTAGGCTGTGTTATAAATGTAATGAATGTATCATAAACTTGTAACTAAAATTTGATAAAAAGGTTAGAAAAATAAATTTTATTATTTCCAGAAGTATTTTATTATTTTCATTTCATTAAGTAAAAAAAAAAAAACAGGAATTCTAATATATAGTAAAATTAATCAATACAATAATAATTACAAAAATAGAGTGTCTAGTCTTCTCGATCGGAGCTTTGTGCAGGCTCTGGGGTGTTGATGATGATTCTAGTTGTGGTTGTGGTACTGGTTGTAATGTTGGTACTGGTCGGTTTGAGGGTCGATGCTGAATGGAGCAAATCAGACATACCTGAGAAGTTTAGGCTGCATTCCATCACATGATGGGCTGCGTGGTAACCCATAGAGAACACCTGGTTTTTGGAAGAGGAGGTAGTAGTGATGGTGGAAGCAGGTGGTGGTATCTGTGTGCGCTCTCGAAGTGCTGGTGGTGGTGCTGGAAGTGCTGGTCTTGCTGGAAGGGCTGCTGCAAGAAGGGTTGATGATAGAAGGGATGGTAAGGCTGGGAAGGGAAGGTGGAGTGATATTGCTGCTATCAAGATGAGGATGGTGTAGGCGGATCATAGGGCTTTACAGGGGTCTGGAGGTTGGGGTGGTACGGCTGGTGGTGTCTTCTGTAAGATGGAGAAGTATGTTACTGATCTCCATCCTGGCCCTATTGTACCTGGGGAGCGCCTTTAGAGTGTCTTTCACATACTTGGCGAAGGCATCGCGGTCCGTAGTGGGATGGGGATCCTGGCTGACAAGCTGTCTCATCAGCTTTGTGGATGTCTGGATGTTCTTTTAGATATCCAGTAAAACCTCATTTAATTTCTCAAGGATTCGCTAAGACGAACCAACCGTCAGCGTTTCAATTTCCTTATACGATGGGACGGGAAAGGAAGTTTTTCGGAAGGCATTCCACTCTATTGTGTATCGTTGTGTCATTTGGTCGTATATGCGTTCGTGATTTGATCCCTACTCCCTCCCATTTTATTAATTCTATTTATTCTGTTCTTGTGGTCTTCATTAGTTCGCCTTTCCTATTCTAAGCGCTTTAGATTGTATAATCAATTTCCATTGCCGGAGATTGTTCCCATACGTCTTGTGCTGCATGTAAAATTACTTCTGTGTAAAGTGTATATAATTAGGTTTAAGTAGTGCAAATATCATTTAATACTAAGACACGTATATATTTAACCCATTCATAGGTAAATATAAACTTAAAGGAGTCAGTGCCTCCTTCTTCCCTAAGCAGCACAAAAGCTTATAATTTTGCTTTAATGCTGTGTAAACTTGTATAGTGGGATAATTAAATTCCTCCATTGGTGCCCAGACCCGGGACCTTTAATGAAAAATGAGTTTGGTTAAAACTAGAGGGTGACATAAGGCTCTAAGTACCCATCTTATTAAATCTATATCTTCTTTGGTTGTTAACAAGACTCTGGATTGCGACACTTTGTATTCTCAGATAGAGGAGTTAAAGTACCATTTTACCAAAGTTTTATCATTAGATGAACTTATATTAAAAGAACTTGATGACAATGATTTGGAGAAGGAAATCTTGGAGGCTCCCACGCGAAATATTGAGATTAGGCGGGGAATCTATGTAGGCGAAAGATGTTTGGAAGACTCAAACGAAGTTAAACCATCTTAGGTTTCTAGTTCGGCGAGCGAAATTAAGCTGCCTAAAATTAACCTACCAATATTTTCAGGTGACGTTCTCCAGTGGACAAACTTCCACGATTTATTCTATAATACCATTCATGTTATGAATATTTAGAATTCACAAAATTTGCATATCTTCTGAGACAATTAAGTGGAGACGCATTGCGCCTACTTGATGGGTTTACCATTTCTGGGGATCATTATGAAGAGGATTACGAGTTGCTCAAACGTACGTACGGCGATAACGGCGAATCACTCAAACTCACATTTACTCAATTTTAGATTTATAAGGACCAAAATGTAATTCTTAGTCTCTCTCTCACTTTAGGGCATCTTATAAGTGTCATTTGAGGAGTCTAAAAGCTCTTGGTTTGGATATTAACGCTGCAGGGTTTTTTATCATAACGCTATTGACACGTAGATTGCAATCTGCTGTAAGAGATCAAATAAATAGGTCACTTAAAAATGAATCTGAGTATTAGTAGTTTAATATCTTCCAAGAGTCCTTGGAAGATGAGATTAAATTGTTACAGCATAAGTACGAGCAATTAGGATGTGAAAAAACGTTTAGATTCCCGAGTAAAAACCAATTTTCCACGTTTAGTGTTACGGGGCAAAATCTAACTGAAGGTAATAGGTGGAATAAGGTTACTATTGAAACCCCAAATTTTCCTCTCCCCAAACGATACGCACTGTGTAACAATCCCCATAAGCTATATGCTTGCCCGAAATATGTTCTCCTTCTGATAAACTAAATCAGGCCGAAAGGTTGAAATTATGTACTAATTGTTTACGGTCGAATCACTACAAAAAAAAAGTGTAAATCTAAATGTGGGTGTATGAGATGTCAAAAAAGACACCATACAAGTTTGTGTCCTACCTTATATGAGGATAAAAATAAATCTAATACAATTGATCCCAAGCAGGAAACAGAATCTAATTCCAATACATTATTATCCAATTGTTTCTCCGCTACTGGCCTACCAATAGCCGAAGTAACGGTGGCAGGATCTAAGAAACAAACCTATGCTAAGGTTCTATTTGACCAAGGATGTCAAAATCTTTCGTTAATAAAAATTTAGCAAAACGCTTGCAGCTAAGCGTTTGTCGTAAAGTTACGATATCTATAAATGGGTTCAACAAACAAGGCCTACCAAAGGTATACGACGAGGTATCGTGTAATGTAATAACTAATGACGGACCAGTAAATATTAAGGCTCTGGTAATCGACAAGGTTCCTGATGACCTTTCTATGCCTGGGTTGAGCAAAGCAAAGGCAACAATTGCAGAATTAAAGGTGAAACTAGCCGACCCGTATTTAGGTGATTCGGTTTGAAATATATCCCTTTTGATAAGTGGAGATTTCTACTATGAATTTTTAAATGAAATAGTTCATAGGGAAGATGTAACTTACTTAAACTTTAATGTGGGTGCTTTGCTTCTCCGTCCTTTACCTCCCGCTAATTAAACTTCTAATTTCCTAACAGGGGGAGTAGCCATATTAAAGGCAAGCGTACAAGACGGATCTTTTCTGTTTGGCGGCAGGTGGATATTTTGTACCAAGTTTTCACCAATAATGCAGTTTTGAGTGCTGAATACGAAAATAATATTTATTTGGGGGAGAAATAAAAGGAAGTATTTAAAAAAGAAAGTTTAATGCGCACTAGTTTATGCTGCGCGCGGCACTAAATGAATTGTGTACGTGATTGCGCGTTTTTTACATCATTGTGTCTGGAGACACTGTACAAAATGGATATCATTTATATTTAGCAGTGGTTGTTTCAGAACATTTTGTGCGAAGAAGACGCAGTAAAATTCTTATAAGAATTTAACATAATTCCAAGTGTGAAATTGTGTCTGAAGAAACATCAAATGAAAATGAGGAAAATAAACGATTATGTAACTTGGGTCTGCGATGAAAAAATATCGGTGAGAAAAAACACCTGGTTAGAGGGGAGTGTTATTTCCTTAAATTATCTTTAATTATTCGTGGTCACAGGAGTATACCAACATAAAATACTGTGAAAAGGAACTGGAGATAGGGCGCTGTACAGTAGTTGATTTCAACAATTACTTAAAAGAGGTAAGAAATGCATAATATAGGCCTAACCTAACCTAGACGTAAAAAATGCATAATATAGTCCTAATTTAATCTAACCTAGAGGTAAAAATGCATAATATAGGCCTAATTTAACCTAACCTATAGGTAAAAAATGCATAATATAGTCCTAATTTAACCTAACCTAGAAGTAAAAAATGCATAATATAGGCCTAACCTTACTTAACCTAATGTTTTATTTTTAGATATGCGCCTCATCACTACTCGCCACGACTACGGTTATCGGAGGACCGGGATCGACGGTCGAAATTGATGAGACCTGCTTCAGTAGAAGAAAATATGAAAGAGAGAGAATGCTGACACAGCAATGGATATTCGGTGGGGTATGCAAGGAAACAAAGGAAGTCTTCTTGTATGTCGTCGAAAGGAGAGATGAAGAGAGTCTTTTGTCCTGCATTAAGGCAAAAATACGACCAGGAACGACAATAATAAGTGACAAATGGCCAGCCTACCAAAATATAGGAAAACTACATGGATACAATTATATTCCTAAAAAAATATTATGGAAATATCTAAATACAAATGAATGTTTGAACAAATAATAAAGGGATTGAACAATAATATTGGGAAATCATATGGCAGTTTAAGTGCATTTCCTTTACCATTCGTTTTTACTAAAAGATTTCGGACAAACCAAAATCTACCGTTTGAAATTTCTTTTTTTAGGTACTTCCTTTCATTTTTCCAAAAATAAATATTATATTCGTATCCAGCACTCAAAACTGCATTATTGGCAAAAATTTTGTACCAAAAATCCGCCTGCCGCCAAACAGAAAAGACCCTAAATGACCTTGAGAAACTCTATGACCCAAGGTCTATATCACCCAAAGATGATATCCAGGTCATATGGGATATGGATTCATTGGGAATTATCCATAAAACTTTGTCTGCTGCAGAGGAAAAGGTTTACAAAGTTTTTAAGGCCCCCACGGAGATCAAGGGTAGTAGATTTGTTGTGGGGCTACCATGGAAAACAATTCATCCTAATCTCCCTAATAATTATGGCATAACAAAGTCCCGTCTACTAAATATGGTAGCTAAATTGAGGAGGAATAACCCTTCAATTTTTCAGGTTTATAGTTATATTTTCCAGGAACAACTTGAAAAGGGATATATAGAGGAAGTGAGACCAAATACTCCTAACATAGAGGGAGCAAAAATACACTATTTAGCACACCAGGGCGTGCGGAAAGATTCGCCAACTCCCCTACGCGTTGTTTTTGACTGTTCAGCTGGTAGTGTAAGTCTAAATGATTGCCTAAATCCTGGTCCTTTGTTGAGTAACAACTTGTACCATATCCTTATTAGATTTAGGCAATACCTATTTGCATGCAGTGCAGATATTGAGAAGGCGGATCTTCAAAATAAATTAAAATGAGGAAGACAAAAGACTCTGCCCGTGTTATATTGCTAAAAAATCCGTCCCAATCGAATATTCCGTTGATAACCTTTAGATATAGAATAGTTTTCTTTGGTTCCTTTTGCAGCCAATTTCTGCTCAACGCTTCCGTGATGCAACTAATGCAGACAAAAGGAGGTAAATGCACTGGTACATTTTCTAAAGGTCTTTATGTGGATAATCTGGCATGTACATTTAGCTATAACAGGTAGCAAGGTCAAACCGAGAGGCAAGAAAGAGTCAAGAACAGAGCCAAAAGGGTTAAAACGATTAACGGATAAAGCGATAGTCTTAAGAGGGAGATTAGAACAAACACGAGAAGTAAATTCAAGGGGAGAGAGAAAAGGAGAGAGGAAGAGAAATAAAATAATGTTAATACAAAATCAATGCAATAATTAAATTGACGAATCGGGTTCCCTTAAAAATGAAAATTGCAAAAAATTAGAAACATAAGTCCTAACATTCTTTAAGAATGAGCTTTTTCATAACAACATCCATTTAAAAAAGGCCAGGGAAAATGTTAAAGTTATTAAATTGGCTTATACATGAACATTCAACAAGGTTTCTTTTAATTGAATCATTGGAATTCAGCAAAATTTATTTTTTGCTCAAATGATTCAATGACCCGCAGGAAAAATGAAAAGGTGCTTCCAAGTACTTTCGAACTTTATTCAGTTCATTCTCAATGATAACTACAAGAGAAAATAATATAATAAGGGTATATTTAAGCTAGTAAAAGATAAAGGACCGCCACTAAGACAAGAAATAACCAATGAGGAAGTAGGAGAGGGATGGTTAAATTCACATTAAGATTTAGCTATATATATATATATATATATATATATATATATATATATATATATATATAAACAATATATAGATTAGTAAATATTTCCCCATTATTTTACAATTTACAACAATTTACCTAGACATGGACTCTTCTTCAGTGGATGTCTTGCCACGACAATAATGACAACACGAGTAGTGAGTGGGCAGGACCAGCTTGCAGCTCTTCGGTAGCAGCAGAGGAACCTTCAGAGGCAGGGTCCTGAGTAGAGTTAGTTTGTGAGACACGCTTCGTCTTCTTGGTATTCTTGCTCTTCATCTTGTATCAGTAGTCTGAGTAGTGTGTTGTGTTCAAAATCCAAAGTTGTAGTGAAGAACGTTGCGAATTCGCTCTGCTTTTAAAGCCGGCGCGGATGTGGTACCCATTCGTTCTAATCGCTACGCATGCGCTCTTAATTCTTTTCATATTCGTTCGTATTCGTTTCCGATTCTTTTTTGTTATGTTAGCCATTCGTCAATATCGTTCCGCATGCGTTCATTAGTCGTTGCTTATTCGTTCTATGCGTTACTAATCTGTTCTTCATTTGTTCGTAAATCGCTGACAAGGCTTTCCCAAATTAGTTGTTCGTCGTGTTAAACGTCGTATTCGTTATATAATAGTCACTCATAAGTTTATGGTACCCTTTGTATAAGTTAGCAATCGAGATTTTTTGTTCAGTTTTGGAACGAACACCGACGAATGTAATCGATTTTTATTCGTCCCACACTCGTCGACCCTATTCGTCTAGGTGTGAGAGGCCCTTTAGCGATCAAACCAACTTTACATAATAAAAAGTCAGCAACATTTTCTCTTATAGAATTGAATACTCAAGAGACCATTATTTTTTTAATGATTTTGGTTGTTCATCGTTACTATCATGTATCGTTTTACCGTACTTATCTTTTCCTTCTACTCATATTTGTGTGTTCATCCATCGCCTTTGCAAATAACTCACTCATTCATCATTTCCCAGTGGCGATTTGTACTTCTCATTCGCAATTACATCGCTCACTCGAAATTTTATAATATTAATCGTCACGCAGGACTTTGAAAACACACTATTGAGGAAATCTTTCACACCAGATCATTTTATAACCGACGAAACGCACATGCGCACCACCCATGTTAAGTTCCTCTCTGCCATCATCCTACCAGATTTCCACACAGGATCACTCACCACATTGGTTTACGCAAGAAGTCTATATCCCAGGAGTAATGGTTACTAATGACAATTAAAATTTGAAGTTATCGATATGGGCACTGCCCTACACCGTTATCGAGTCATCACAGTCCTGCTAAATGAATCTGACAACCTTACTTACACCACTTTCCGAACGGCCATTTTTAAAATATTCACTCCACTAGGTCGCCAAAATGGAATTTCTGGCCAGGATAACTGAGCTCTAACATCTCAACCCAGACATTTTAGCCATCCCTTACGGCTTCGTTTTCGCGCAGAAAGCAGTTATTTTTAAGATAGTTTGGCTGCAAATAGAGTCGTACTCAAAGTGCAGTATCTTAAAAATGAGTGCTTTCTGCAACTAACCGAAGTCGTAATTCATGATTAGAATACCTAAAAACATCTTTAGTACTGTTTTTGCTACAAAAAAAAACAGAGCGCAGGTCTTCTGAAGTTTCGCCGGAATAATACTCGTTGCACTATATGATGGACTTCGCCGCCATATTGCAAGGATACACCGTATTTTCCAAGGTGGATTTAAGGATTACACTCTTCCAGAATCCTATAAAAGAAACATCGATCGAGAAGGCCGCCATGAACAGGTGCCTCGGATTGTTTGAATAGATCCTCCTCCTTCAGGGTATGCCAAACAATTCGCAATCTTTCCAGCAGTATGTAAATAATATCTTAGGTAACCTTACACTTAGTTTTTTGCTTCTGTCTCAACTGTCAATTGAAAGCAAAGAACAGAGAGATTATATGCCACATGCATTAAAAGACAATAGAAAAATCTCCGTAAGAGAAAATCCCGTGCACATATAATCACCTATGACAAGCAAATTTGGTCAGGTGATGCATTAATATCTTCTGCATTGCAAAGGTTAATCTAAGCCCTTCCTCTGAGTTATTCACTCTGACGATACCCTGATATTTTATGATTGACTCTGAGTTATAAACTAATGTTCAATCAGTATATCGAGAGCTAATTACATTGCAATCCTTCATCCAACTCACTTCAATTTTATAAGATAAATATTCCTCCGACTAACTCTTCCATCATATTTAATCTTACTACAGGTTTTGCACGACATCACCACACCTTCAACGTCGCTAACTTGAATTTAGCTATTAGCTATTATCACAACTTAGCTCATTTGGGAACGCTTCACACGATGAAGTCAATCACGGACTGATTCGTCTGAGAAGATTGAAGAAAGACATCCGAAATTTGTTTGAATTTACTTGAACGCCCATTATACTCTCTTATCTAACTTCTTTTGCTGCTTCATTTTCCTCTTAGATGAACATTTATAGTTCATTTGATTTTTCTTTTTTTTACAGATTTTGATCAGTAATGTAAAACATATAAACTCATTTGAAAATGCTTATAGCAGTAAACGAAGAAAAGTTGTAGGCTTAATTTTTTGTTTGATGAAAAATGGAGAGAAAAATATTTTCTCGTAGAAGTGAATATAAAGTGTGTGTGTGTATGT
Source organism: Ceratothoa steindachneri (assembly GCA_963969495.1). Lineage (NCBI taxonomy): Eukaryota > Metazoa > Arthropoda > Malacostraca > Isopoda > Cymothoidae > Ceratothoa > Ceratothoa steindachneri. Next base: position 121,699,413 of record OZ018326.1, read on the forward strand.
GTTATTTGTTGAGAATCAATTGTAGTGTATAAAAAAATATAAACTTGAATGCCAATATTTCACTAAGCATATGTATTTTGAAAAATTTGAAACGACTGCGTTTAGACAAGGTAGCATTTTCCAAAGAATTTTTTGCAAAAAACAGTCAGTTTTCAAAACACAATTTAAGGAAAATACTTCGGCAATGCAAGTTATGAAGAGTGTGATTTCATTGAAGAGAAGTTGAAGTCACATATCGAGGGTTAGTTGGTTAAAGAGTGTAAATTGGTTGTTGCAAACATTTTACCTCCTGAAAAAGACAGATTGTTTGAATATATAGTTTATCATGATGTACAGTTTCCTACCGTATAGAAGAAATAGCTAAATATATCTAAGTATCACTGAAACCTTCAATATCAAAGTTTGTATTTCATCCTATAACTGTCAATGGGACAGGGACACACCAAGGACAGCGCAGTTAGCGATATTTGTTCGTGGAATAACCTCAGACCTATAAAAGAAGATTTGCTCAAATAAAAATCGATATATGCGACTACCAGGGGTGAAGATCTTTTTTGTTTAAGTCAGTTCAGAGATAATTAATTTCGACTTACCGTGCGAAAAACTTAGCGGCCTAGTTATGGACTGCGCACCATCTATGGTAAGACGTCAAAAAGAATTTGTTGTTTTAATCAGGATTGAATTGGAAAATCGTTAAATGGTATCAATAGCTTAATAGTCAGTCATTGTCTTATTCATAAGCACCATTTATATGCACAATTTCTAAGTACGAAAAAAACTAAGTAAAGGGTAACAAAATACATTAATTTCACAAAGAATAAGGAATTAAAAAAAATGAAGTCCTTAGAACCAGAATATGGTGATGTAGTGTTCTATTTAAAAGTTCGCTGGTTGAGAAAAGGTTATATGATCAAGCTTTACTATTAGCTTAGAAATTAAGTAAAACTCTTGATGAATGTTAAAATGATTCCAGTTATAGATTAAGAGGACAAAAAGTGATTATGTGATGGGGCATTTCTGGTGGACGTTACATATAATATGAATGCTATAAATCTGAAATTACAAGGGCAAATCAACTTAGTACCAATTGTTGTGATATCGTAAGTGTATACCTTAGCAGCTGTGGAGGCAAATACACTCATATGGCAGGTGGCCGAAGGTGACCCGCTGTGCGGAGATAATAAGGTGAGAAAGTAAGTCTTCCCTGTGTTCGGGGAAGTTTAAAGCGATTAAATCTAGGCGAGTGCGTAATTGGTGGCTGGGGAGTTCTTTAAATGCAAGGTTTCATTCAAGGTTATTAAAAGATTAAAACCAAAAATAAAGGTTTAATTAAAACAAAACTAAGATAAATATGGAAATATATACATAGGAATAAATTGAGAATTAATGTCGAGCTCAAAGGAAATAATAACTCAATGACTAAAGAGTCAATCAGTGGATATATGCTCGACTCGGTCAGAAATAAAAATAATGACAAAAGAGGATAATCTTCGGGACAGAGTATAAAATGTGAAAATGCTTTTACCTTGTAGAATTAACTCTTAGTGAGTCGGGGGGGGGGGGAACCAAAGCTCGGATTCTTACGGGATGAGATAATCTTGCAGCACGGGATTGGATTACTTCGGGCACGAGTGAGGTAATCTTGAATACTGGGCGAATTACTCTTGAAAGGTGGAGCGAGATATTCTTAAACTCTGCACGAGATTCCCTTGGTTGCAGAAGTAAGTAATCTCGAACGAGGGGGCGAAATAATCTTGAAAACGGGATGAAGTGAGTGGGTCACACAATTCTCCGAAGAAATGCCACTTCGCGAATTTGCCTATTGACCGTGGCCAAAATTTACAGCAATTAGTCTAGCCGACGAAACCTTCTAACTCCGAGGTTCGACTCGAGACAAGGGGTGTGTATCTTCGCGGAAAGCGGGCGGTACTCTTTCTCAAGGAACGCGAGACCTCAGATTAAATACTCCGTCATCTTGCTAGCTAGAAGGCCTCCGGGGCATGGCAGTCCCGGGGGAACATAGTAGAGCCATTCTTCGTCTGCCAAGACGAGATAAGGTCTTGGGAAGACGCTCGTTCTGGGGGTGATCCTGGAATCAAGGCATGGGAGTTAGCTGGAGACTCGTGTCTGCGGGGAATTAGTATGTACGCGGGGCATGGGATTCTCGGTGAAGGCTTCTCGGCCTTGGATCGGCCGGCTTAAGCAAACGCAGCTGTGGACAATCGCGTTAGCTGTTCCCATACGAGAATTTCTTTGCTTCCTCCCTGTTTGGAATCCTGCTTAAGGCCACGTGGCCTCTGCTTTAAGATAAGGGGGATCAAGGTGGTCCTTCGACCCCGTCCTCTCACACCAATCTTTTTGTCAAATTAAGAGCAGAGAGAAAATGCTGCCATTTTTTATATCTCACACCTGAAGATGATGTTTATATAGCTCCCAGGGGACAGATGGCTTCCCTGCTTCCTTCGGCACCTTAAGGGGGATTAAGGGAGAAAATTTTGACCCTACAGCGCAGGCTGTAGGCCCCGCCAACGTTACAAAAAGTAAGTGGTACCCCACCCCCTGTGAGGTTGTCCTGAGGGACCCAGGTTAGAGTGGAGGGAGGAATTTGCACGATGGGGGAATTTTAAGGCACGCCCCGGGAGTAGCGGTCAATGCAACAGCGAGGAAGATGAAGTTCTTTGCAACTTGACCTCAAGCGGAAGGTGTCCAAGTGTGGTAGTCCCACTACAGGATTGCATCCGGGTGGTCCTGTCATACAGAGTGGCTAGAGTTTAAATAACACAGCTGTTCTCAGTGAAGAGAAACTGTATGGTACATTTACCAACCCTAAAAGAGCAGAAAGGAAAGTAGAGTGTGCTGAAGAGTTCTAATCTTATGGCCAAATTTACAGTGAGGCTTCCACACTTACACAGCCATAAACCTTCTCTATAAATGTGTGAAACTCCTTTTAATGTGATGCCAAATCAAAAGTTCCTGATTTCTTACAACTCGAATTAATTCATCTACAATCGAACAATTTATTCAAATCGCAATTTAAGAGTTTAATCCCTTTTGATTTTTTAAATCGCTTGCAATTACTGAAGTAAATCCCCTTTTGCGTAATCATGCTCTCAAAATTCCATCCTTGTTTTCGACCACGTACCGATGCGAGCAAATTTTCTCCCAGTTCAACTTACCATGATTTTTCTTCCAGTTCAACTTAACCATAAATTTTCTCCCAGTTCAACTCAACGATGAATATTCTCCCAGTTCAATTTAACCAGGAATTTTCTCCGAGGTCAACTTAACCAGGAATTTTCTTCCATTTCAATTTAACCATGAATTTTCTCCCAGTTCAACTTAACTATGAATTTTCTCCCAGTTCAAATTAAACATGAACTTTCTCCCAGTTCAACTTAACTATGAATTTTCTCCCAGTTCAAATTAAACATGAATTTTCTCCCAGTTCAACTTAACTATGAATTTTCTCCCAGTTCAATTTAACCAGGAATTTTCTTCCATTTCAATTTAACTATGAATTATCTCCCAGTTCAACTTAAACATGAATTTTCTCCCAGTTCAATTTAACCATGAATTTTCTCCCAGTTAAACTTCACCATTAATTTTCTGCCAGTTCAATTTAACAAGGAATTTTCTTCCATTTCAATTTAACCAGGAATTTTCTCCCAGTTCAACTTAACCATGAATTTTCTCCCAGTTCAATTTAACCATGAATTTTCTCCCATTTCAACTTAACCATGAATTTTCTCCCAGTTCAAACAAAACATGAATTTTCTCCCAGTTCAATTTAACTATGAATTTTCTCCCAGTTCAACTTAACCATGAATTTTCTCCTAGTTCATTTTAACCATGAATTTTCTCCCAGTCCAACTTAACTAGGAATTTTCTCCCAGTTCAACTTAACCATGAATTTTATCCCAGTTCAATTTAACTATGAATTTTCTCCCAGTTCAACTTAACCATGAATATCTTGTATACAAAAGGCTCTTGCAAATCAACATCTAGGAGCTTTGTCAAGCGAAACAGAACCGACCATCTCATTAAAAAGCAAAGTAATAAAATTCAATTAAATTTAGAACATTTATACTCTTTGGTGTTTTTTGTGTTATTTTTTCATTAAAACTGTTAGAAATATCAGGTTCGTTACCTTTATTAATTTATATTTTAATTAGGATTATATTGCGAATTTCCTGTTAAGTTTTAAAATGTGAATTTGGTCACTGGTAAAATTAAAACAAGAAATTACGAAAAAATTAATGAAATTAAATGTTAAGTGAAAAATAGTGGCTGTAAGAGAAATTTAGTACAAAAATATAACCTCATCTTACTTGCTCTAATATAAGGTAGTTTTCAAATATCCCATTAACAGTGCCTAAGTATAACATGCCTAATGGATCCAAATAAATAGTTATTTTATTAATAAATGATAGCTAAATTTACACTTAGCCTGTCAAATGGTGATTTTTTTCAGTCTTGGAGGAGGATAATGGCTTATTTATCCATTAATATTTACAAGATTTAAACCAAACTGGTTAATCTCTAAACCTACGGCTTTGTACACAATACCAACAAAATCTTAACAATCACTATATTCCACGTGCGGAATTTTAAGCAATATTTAATGGGATCTAGATTATATGTAATCTTGCTTTGAGTCGTAGTAGTAAAAAAAAAAAGGCTTCTCGGGATACCAGGAGCTGGGCTACGTAGCAGCTCAAATAATACACTTTCTCAAAAACTCAATGGCAATTACTTATTAAAAGTTATTAACACAAATTTTATTATTACTACTACAAAATTACTTTAATATACCAAATTAAAGGAAGCTAAATTAAAAGGAATCCATCTGATTACAATAATGCCTACTTTCGTTTCCGGGAGTAAAATTTTACGACAGATTACTTAGTTTAAGGGAGGATATACTTATATATTTGTATAACTGATGGTCGCTGCTTATTTTGGAGAAAAAAGACGAAGATTAGAAGCGTAGAAGAGCAAACAACCCTGCCACGAGTTATGTCGACCCACTCATTCTTCTCTTCAAGACCATATTTCCCTATCTTTCCCCTTCAGAGGTCTTAAAACAGAGAACTTTAGCCAGGTTGCCATAATTAATATTATGGCGGTCTAAACCCACCAACCTTCCGCTCCTGCCTTGTCAAGCGCAGCTGATTATACTGTCATTCAGAGCCTATCTAATTAGGCATAATTCGAGGCGGGGGCGAAGCAGGTTTGAGGAATAGCCCACTGTCGAACCACCCGTCATAGGCACCCTGGATAAGAGGCGAAGCTGCATCCTTTGTGGAATAGTTCTCTCTATCACTAAGGGCCCAACCAGGGCCATAGAGGAACATAAATCGATTTTGTATATGCGGAAGCAGCTTGGATACCCCCATCCCCCGGTAGTGGCAATTGATTCGTGATTCAATCACCACCCATCATTAATTCCGCTATGAGTCATCCTTCAGGAAGGCCTACCCGGGTTCATCATCTGATCCATTCATCAATTTTCATCCAGGCAGTTACGCCGGCTCTGCGAGGGGTTGTGGGGTTGGAGGGACCACTCTCATCTTCTAAAAAATGTTACACCTAGGCAAGTCATAGGTACAAGGAAAAGGAAATCATCGCCAAAAAGCAAACTCCGCACGGACAACCATGGATGACCGCAGAAGTGCAAAGAGGGTCTCTTTTCGTACCCTCTCCAGTAACGAAAACCCGACACGTGAGAAGACCTTCCAGACAATATACGCATAAATCGAAGTCATACTTCTCAGACTAAAGGAACAACATAAAGGATATCTTGCGTTCTGCGACACAGAAAGATCTAGATCTTCTACTGAGCGAAGAAGCAGGAAAGAAACTCAGACTTGCACCCTGCATTCACCCTTACGTCACACCGAAGAGACCCATCATCTGCAGAACCCTCGACCGATAGGTTGGAGCACACTTGGCCACGAAAATAAAAACAAGGAACTGTAAAAAGAACAAAATTGATCAACCGTAAACGACGGGGTAAAATTCAAAAACTAAAGCGGTAAAGAACACACCCACATCTTCAAGGTGATTTTTAGGACAACGGAAATGGCAAAGAAGGCAAAAAAATATGGCATACCTACATTGTAAGCAAAGATTTTCCCGGACCAAATATGTTAAAAGAGAAACGTTTGTCTCTGTCCAGGTGTGTTTCACAACGAAGTAATGCATATATAAAGGAAAATCCTGTTAGCAATGCTCAAGCAAAGATTACATACAGATGGGACGAATCCAAGAACACGGAGAAGAAATGCTAGAACTGCGGAAACGTGCATAGAACAGTAGGGATGTCGTTCCCGATGAAAAAACAACTAATAAGAAAAAATAAAATGAAAATTACCGAGAAAAAAGAAAGAAAATAGAAGAAAACCTTCGCCGAACAATAGCAGGAGGACCAGTGAAGGTACCTGCGCCACAGACCATGACGGTCAACATCGAAGGAAATATGAGACCGGACCTAATACTATGCATAAAGCATGCACATTTTGGCAATGTAGCAAAGTCCACCGAGAAAGTGAACACGATGATAGAGAAAAATGGACTTAAATAATGTCGTTCTTGGGGAACCCTCTCTCAAGTAACATTTATAATAGAAATATGAAACCCAAACAAAACACCGAAAATCAAAAAAAGAACAGAAAATGGAAACCAATCAAGAAACCGAAGAAGACAAGTCCGATGAGGATATTTTAAAATCAATTAGGATTATCTCAGAAAAGATTGAGAAATAAGATAACAAAAAGATCCAAAATGAACACGCAAGAATTGAACATCAACGCCTACCTCCTCCTTAAAGTATGCAAACAAAAGAAAATCGTCCACGACTTAGTAAAAGGAAAATTCAAATGGAGCTATGATGTGGACCTTTTGCACATAAACGGACAGAAGGGAGAGGCACTCGCATTACAAGCAGGAGTCCTTCAACGAGGGTGTCTTTTTACAATTTGTACACCATATACACTCGTAATCTACCTCATCTCATCCACGCGAGAGGGCGATGTACATCCAAAAAGTGGATGACATCTTAGAGATCATCACCAGCAAGAGGAAAAAAACAAAAGACATTCCACGGAGGACAGCAAGTTAAATCAAACACTTAAATGATGACAAAAAACAAACAAAATCAAAACGAACAGAAACAAGTTCAAATTGATACTCATAAACCGGAAGAAAACAGTTGCTGTAATAGTAGTTGGAGAGGCGCATCCATATACCACGGAAGGGAAATTCCTCGGACTCGAACTAACGACAACTGGAAATACGTCCCTTTAACACAGAAGGTGTAGAAAGCAAAAACGACCCTAACAGCACTGCACAAATTCTGAAATTTTTCAAGCAACACAAGAGGAAATTATACACAGCCCTCGTGAGTTCCAAGATACTATAACTCATAATCCATACACATACGTTAAGCAATTCGCAAATAAAAATGCCCAAAGAGAGCACAACTGGGCTACTAGATTCATTGAAAGCAAGAGAAGACAAGGTTGACTAAGATCAGAGGATCTACACCGGAAAAAGACAGTAGAACCCATAAAAAGGTTCTACATAAATGGGCAAGAAACCTGTGGAAAAACCTAAGCAATACGCTACTCTGGATGGAATTAAATGAAATCACCGTACCTGACAATGAAATCTGTCAAGTCAGATATAAACAACGACTTAACGAAAGCAGAAAAAAACAGGATAAGAGATATTAACCCAATATATAAATAAGTGAAATGTAAAGACACCCCGAATAAGACTGCCGATGATAACAACTAAAACCAGAGAAGCGAAAAAGACAACTGAAATTGAATAAGACAAATTTGACAACAGATGCGATCAAGAACATGTACAAAATAATGAGAAATTCGCTGTAGAAAGAAAGATAATATATATATATATATATATATATATATATATATATATATAATAAAAAAACAAAAACAGCTGCAGAAGCAATAATTGCGAAAGAAAATACAAAACAAATATAACAAAGGATACAAAGGCTCAAATGTTAAAATTACAACCAACTATGCACCAAAAAACAAACTCGAAATTAAATAAAAACGAAAGAGTTTGCCAGGCAATCTGGTACAAATCATTATCATCCTCACCATTATCATCCCCATATATCACGCTCTATTCTTACCCATCTCGTCAACATACATTATGAACAATATTTTCTAACTATCATATCTACTTCTCTCACACATTCACCTCTTTTGCTATCCCGTTATCCCGAGCTCCATTCATATATCAGCTTCACCAGCTCAATTCTTCCCACTCTGTGGAAAAAGCTTCTCCAAGAAGGTTCAATTGTTTACGGTCCATTGCATGAATCTGTAGGGTTACTCCATCCATAAAGCGAATTTTATCTAAATGAAGAAATCTTAGGAAAAAGTACTGATCATTATTTTTTGTTTGGAAAGAGCATTTAGAGTTAAACTGTGAGACTGACTACTGTTAGTTCTACTATCCTTGGCTGTAGTATTGCTTTGAGCCAAATAATAGTGTTATTAGAAGAGAGAATGTGAATTGAATATCTCCACAAAATTCCAGTCTGTACAGATTTAATATGCATCACTTCTTTAGTGTATTATCATTTTCCTTGTTATTTACGATACGTTTACGAAGATAATGAGAATAATTTAGTCGATACTCACAACGATTTATCTCAGTTATTAGATAGTGTAGGCTCGATTTTCTCAAATTCAATTAGAACGAACCTCCAGACATCCTTTGCAAGAAGTATTTTCTGATAAAATATCCAGGAAAATGGAATTATTCGAAGGAAAGAAGAGTTGTATTTTGAAAGAATTAGGTAAAAGAAGTCTTCTCTGCAAATTTCACAAAATTTAAAGATTGATTAATTATCTCACTGTGAAGAAAATTTAAAAAAAGTGCCATTCAACCAAGAAAGAAAATGTTCAATCAGAATTTCGAAATTTTACCGCGAGAGATCTTGTTTAAATTAAAAGAAACGCCTTTTCAAGCTGCTCGGGTCCTTCTATCTCGATACAAATAAGATTTAAGATTCTCAGAAAATTTTCTACCTTTAAAAATAAGACCAGCTGGCGTACTGCGATTTACTTTAGAAAACACTTTCTACCGTGGTTTAAGAGACAGTTATACAAGATATAGGATGCTCCTACTAAAGCCACCAAGTTCTCTAGGAATTGGTTCGAGTCGAAAGAATTTGGTGGAATTCAATCATTTGACTGCCCACCCACTCAAATTTGCAACCTTAATCCAAAAGTAAACTTTTAAAGCATCCTGAACAGCGACGTTTATGCAAGTGACAATCAATTAAAAACAAAAATTACCTTGGGGAAAGTCATCTAAGATGCTCCAAAAAATGTTTCTGCTGATTGTATCAATACTTTGACTCCAAGAACTTGTTAAATGTTATCAGAATAAGGGTTCTGTTGCCCAATAGCTTTTTCATAGTTCTAGTTGAAATTATGTTGCATCTAATTTTCTTTCATTATATTTCATAAAATTACTGCATAAAGGATGTTTAAACTTGTCATATTTTAGTTTATATGATTTTTTTCTATATTTAGGTTGAAAACTATTTGTATTCCTACTAATTAAAAATCTGAAAATAATCTCAACGCAAAAATAGTCAATACACAAATAATTTTTCCTTTTTCTCTCATATATAACCCTATGATTGTAGGTATTGTCTCCATGAAGAACGTTCCACAAAAATGCAGTTGTTTGAAATTAGCTTTGGCTATTTTCACTATTTGCATGAAATCTCTAGACACCCTAATTCATTGTGTTCAACACTAGTCTCGAAAATCCCCTCAAGTATTGCTCAAAGAAGATTAGAAGAGATAAAACCACCATCTCTCATCTTTTCTCATGCATATTTTATAGGTGACTGAGTTCACCTAAATGATGATGTTGCATAGCAGCATATGTAAGAGAGTATGCAAGTGTAAGTGGTTGTAACTATTTGATTCTATTGTGCTACTAGAACTGTATCGGTCTTTCGTGAGCGAGGGTGTTTTCATAGTCTTCAAGGTGATATGAGGAGTTTTTCCTATTTAACCTGCTTTCTGCAATAATTGTTAAACACTTGTACATGATCGTATTGATTAATTATAGTTGCTAATGAATTTGAGATAGAATTAGAGTCTAGAATTTCAGATGGTCTATTGGTTATTACTTTTTAAAGTAAGGTTATATGTTACTGATAATAGACTGATTGACTTACATTTAGTCAACATTTTTCTCTCTTTGCTTTTGTCAAAGAAATTATATCAAAAGAGTTCGACTATGACAATGTAATCATTCTTACCCCTACGGATTTTGTAAAAAAGATTAGCTATTAGGTTCGCAAGACGTTCACCCCTTGTCTTTATAAAGTTGATTAGAAAAATATGATCCTGAAATGCTTTAGTTTTTTCATGTTTTTAAAATGGGCAAAAGATATTTCCTCTTTACTGATTAACTTCCTCTTTTTTTATTATATTGTTTTCTTTTGGTGTAATTTGTTATCAGTATCATATAGTCTCTGATTGAATTCTTCAACTCTTTCAATGGAATTTTCTATATTTGTGATTTATTTTGCCCTATTTATGTTTCTGTTGTCATTTGCAATCTGGCAACGGTTAGGTGTTGTTTTATTTGTTTTAGGGATTTGTTGTTTTTGATTGTTTTTTGCAGGATTTATAACTTATGTCCTATTTTTGACCTTGGGGATGTTTTTAATGATCATATTGTTCAGTATATTCTATCTTTTCTGTATTGTTTCATCCCATCTCATTATCTTTTTTATAGGATCACTTAGTTTTGTGGTAAACACCATGCATCATTTAAAGTGGCAAAAGTTCAGAGAGTAAAATAGTTTATGTTATGTTATTGTTACAGTTTTAAAATGGAGACGAATCCAATCAAATATGTTTGCTAATGCAATATAGAAGCAAGCATCTATCACGTTCAGGCCTATGCTGCCTCATAAATGAAATGTAGGCCAAAGGTTATATACTGGTAGAAACATTGGTAGCTTTATTACATCGGTGAAGCACTGCCGAGAGATGATTTTTTCTCGTTACTTTTCTTGGGGTCATATATATATATATATATATATATATATATATATATATATATATATATATATATATATATATATATATATGTATATATATATATATATATATATATATATATATATATATATATATATATATATATATATATATATATATATATATATATCCATAACCCTATATTTTAAGAACGAGATATTTTGAAGGTGTTTGAATAAGATTTTTTCTTTTAGTTCGGTTGTCACCTAAGAAAAAAAAAGGAAAAAAAGAAAAAGAAAAGAAAAAGAAAAAAGAAGAAGAAGAAGAAGAAAAGGAAGAAAACGAAGAAGAAGAAGAAGAAGAAGAAGAAGAAGAAGAAGAAGAAGAAGAAGAAGAAGAAGAAGAAGAAGAAGAAGAAAAGGGAGTTCAGGGTTTTAAAATAAAGAGTCTATAAAGGAAATTAAAAAAGGCGGTTAAGATTAGCAAATAAGGCCGTAGGCCACACCCCGCAAGAGTGCCTGTGTAACCAAGCTCTTCCTGTTAAGGAAGGGAACAGCGGCCTATATATATATATATATATATATATATATATATATATATATAGAGAGAGAGAGAGAGAGAGAGAGAGAGAGAATATATATATATATATATATATATATATATATATATATATATATATATATATATATATATATATATATATATATATATACACGAGGGGCGGTCAAAAAGTTTTGCGAATTCGTAAGGTAAAACAGAGGAAGGGGGAGGCTGTTTGTGGGGGTGTTAGAACAAGTTATGACAAGTCAGAACCTGCAGCCTCACGCTCCTGCCTCGTCTATTTAAGAAGCAGTAGCTGATCGCAGATCGTAAGTCACAAATTTTTAAACAATGCAGAAGGTTGAGCACCGCGCAGTGATCAATTTTTTTACCAAGAGAGGCGAGAATGCAAAAGAGATCCATGAACGCATGGTTGCAGTGTACACCGACACTTTCCCTTCCTATGCAACCATTGCTCGCTGGAATAGGGAGTTCCGCCATGGTCGTGAGTCCCTTGAAGATGACTCTCGTCCATCCAGAACGCCTGTCAGACGTGACCAACGAGGAAAATGTGGCTCTTGTGGAGAGGATGATCCTCAAAAGTCTACGGGTGAAGGTCGAAGAAATCGAGCGAGAACTTGGAATATCACATGGAAGTGATATCAACATCATCCACGAAAATTTGGCCATGCCCAAGGTCTGTGCCCGTTGGGTCCCTAGAAACCTCACGGCCCCATGGTCGACTTCAACGTCGTAAAAGTCCACAAGGCCAGAGTTGCACAAGCTGCCCTGCGCAAGTGCGGATTCAAGGAGCTCAACCATCCCCCTACAGTCCAGATCTGGCCCCTAGCGACTACTTTTTATTCCGCCAGCTGAAGGCTGCACTGCGTGGACGCCGGTTTGGGGACGATGAAGATGTCCAGCTCACCGTCCAGGAGTGGATTGAACAGCAGTCGGGAGATTTCTGGTTGTCGGGAATTCGAAGCCTCAGAGACAAGTGGCGCAAGTGCATTGAAGTCGAGGGTAGTTATATTGAAAAATATTAAAAGGCTTTTTCTCATATCTAGTTTCCTTCTATCCGAATTGCAAAACTTATTGACCGCCCCCTACCTATTTTGATATTCTCCTTAGTATATGTGGTAGCTGTGTTTAAAGAATTAATAACAGCTATGGCCTTATTAAGAATGTTCTTTATGAAGATTATGCAATTTATTTTATCCTTTTCAAATGATCTTAATCTAAGTCCGTCTACTGCTTTATTTCCTTTTGAAGAAGGAATTCGTAATATTCAGTTTTGAAGCTTCTGCAAATTCTACATATATGTGTATTTCTGCAATCAGTTTCGTTGCCTACTATGATTTTTTCTACCGCATCATTAACGTGTCTTTGTTATCCAATCTTTGCAATGAAATTGGTCATTATTTTCTCGAATTGATTGTATCCTTCTGTATATGTATTTATAATTGCAACATAGAATTCCTCAATTTCATCATCAGAGTACGATATTTTAGTTTCTTTGAGTTGGAATACTTGTAAGATATACTTATTTGACATTTAAATTTGTAGTTTTATTAATCTATTGTATATACTTATAATTCCTGGTATAAATAATGCATAATCTTATTGTACATACTAGGAATACTCAGCAACAATCATCTGAGTCATGCGGCCAGACTAGAGAGTTGTACAGGGTGAGCACAATATCTTTGTTTCAGAAATGAAATTGTCTCTTTATGTACCCGAACAGTCTCTGGACTGATTTTCTACATCGGTGCACTGCATAGAGAACATCAGGTCGCTGCTGATTTGCACACCTAAATCTTTCTCCAGTTCTGTTGCCTCTAAAGACCTCCGTAATAAATAGTAGTCTTCTTGACGGTTAGCGTGACCGATGTAAATCACTTTACACTTGTCAAAGTTGAATGGCATCTGCTACATCTCGAACCAGTTACCTCAGCTCCGATGGTTGTCTCTCAAGCGTTCTACTCCGTGCTATCTAACCCTGTTGTCTAAGTTGGTACCCTCCGCGAACTTGCTATTGTGCATAACAGTCCTTTGTATATATCATTGATGTAGGCAATGAACAGCAGTGGACCGAAAACAGAGCTTTGGGTCACCCTGCTGGTCACCGAGGCCACCTTGAGGCTGCCTCTGACTTTCACCCTCTGCCTCCGCTCCGTCAACCAGTTCTCAATCTAGTCTCTACCTTTCGAGTAATGTCGACGGCGCTGACGTACTCACTCAATATACTATGGAAGAATTCTAGTAGATTTGTGAGTCACGATTGAATTCTTAGAAACCCATGTTGGGAGTCTAAGATCAGGTTGTTAGATTCTAGGTGCTCAACTATGCGACCAGCGATTATACTTTCTAGCAGTTTGTCCACTATGGGCGTGAAACTAATTTGTTAGTAATTACCTGGGATTTCGGTCTCTATTTAAAAATGGGAGTTACTTCCTTCATCCGCGAGTCTTCAGGCACCTGTCCCGTTTCACACGAATCATTGAAGATCGATTCAGGTGTTTCACAACCTCACCGCTGACCTCATGAAGGCTTCTGGTATCTCTCTTATGGCCAAAAGTAGGAGAGATGCCGATGTCAGTCACAATAAGATTTTCATATTTCTGTATTACTAATAGTAACGACTATATTAAATTAGAGGGAATTGAATAGAAGTCCTTTTTTTATATTTCATGAATATCATATATGTAGCTATTTCTTCGTATTCTCTATTTTGGTATTGTAATTAATAAGTAACGTGCAGATTGTAAATAAATATATTAATATATATAATAAATTGCGTCCGTTTGTCACACATTTCGACTTATTCAACCGTTGAAGCTCATATATTTTGATTGCTTGTTCCAATCTGTTTAAAAATGAATTTATATATCATTATTTTTGCTATTTCTTCCGTATTAAAAACGACTGCTCTTTTTCCATCGCTGTCAAAAATTAAGGGTGTTTGTTCTGAAATTTGAAAATGTATGGCCCAAAATACAGGAAATTGCTTCGAGTTGCCCTTTCCTGCGTGATTTTTGACATTTCCAGTTTTCCTTTTTGGAACTGTGTCATTTGGTGGGGTAAATAAAGTTTAATTCTGGAAATTTATTTGATTGGAATTTTGAGAAAAAGGGAAAAACAGGAAAAGGTTTCGTAATCACACACACATCAAAGAAGACGCCGGAGAGAAACGGGCGCTTAAAGGCTAAAGAGACACAAATTAGCCTCTTGAATTAAATTGTCAAACTACACACAGGGAAAGAGGTCAGTTAAGTGATGAGATTAGTATAGTAGTTTACGTAAATCCTGCACGCTCACACACTCCTACATATATATATATATATATATATATATATATATATATATATATATATATATATATATATATATATATATATATATATATATATATATATATATATATAATATATATTGGTGATGGAGTCGTTCCGTGGGGAACCTTATTCTTAGCATGAATATGAAGACATATGCGATGGTTACGAACATTTAATTTTCCAGACGTTTCGGTCATTAACGATGACCATCATCAGCGAATTTTTAAGCGGAATACAAGAAATTCATTATAAACCACAGCAAGAAAGAATTATAAGGGCAGGGCGAACAATCCAAAATAAGTTAGATCAGGGGGCTGTGTAATCAAAGCGGATATTAATAGATGGAGCGAAGCAAGTAATTCAATAAACTTAAAATTACAAATTACAAATTATGTTAAAGTGATGAAATTGTGTGGTAGGTTCAATCGCTTAAATTTTTTTGATTGTATAGGTTTATTGTGCAATAGCGTACATATATACATAATCATAATACAAATAATAATAAAAACAAAACAAAAAAAAACAATCAAAATACAACAACAAATACAGTAATAATATGATACAATAATATAAATACATGTAGTATAAGTGCACACATTACACAAAGCGGGCAGCCCGTCAGTGTTGGCGTGCAGTAAGACGTGGTGGAGCGTCCCACGCGTTTCTTGTCTGCTGCAAGTGGGTGGCGTCGGTCTTCATCACCTGTCGCCTGGCTGGGCGCGAGCGGCGATCAGCGCGGAGGGGGTGCTGTTCTCAGCACCTCCAGCAGCTCGTTTGTTGGGGTGTGGTGGACCACCTGGGCGGCTCTTGCCTCTCGCGCCCTCAGTAGGGCGCCTCTTACAGGGGGAGGGGCTGGCGCTCGCTCTGGCCTGAGGCGGGCGGTGGCTGGGCAGGAAAGGAGGTAGTGCACCAGTGGGCGCCGGGAGCGGCCGCCCCAGTGTTCGCACCTCCCTGCCACAAAGTCGGCGTGCAGCTCTTCCCGCGTGGAGTAGCCCAGCCTCACACGCTGTAGCAGCACGCCGTTCGCTCTGGGCTGCTGGAAGGCTGGGTTCAGTGGGCGATAGGCTGTGGCTGCAGCATACCATGCCGCTTGCCTCTTGATTGCTTCCCATTCTTGGTGCTGCTGGTGGGCGTTGTGGGCGGCCCTGCGTTTAACCTGCACCTTGAGCTGCTGCAGGCTGGGGTGCACGGTCCAGGTCATGATGGGGCCGTGGGTGGATCGCTTGGCAGCCTCGTCGGCAGCATCGTTGCCGCGCACGCCAACGTGGCTGGGAATCCAGTGGAGCCTGACACGCCTGCCCTGAGCTGCCAGGTCCTTCAGGATGCACAGGATGGTGGTGGTGAGGTGGATGTTGTCCCGGGGGTGGGCGTGGGCGTGGGCGTGCTGCAGCGCCTGCAGTCCCGACCGAGAGTCAGTGTGTATCACCACAGTGGCCTCCCGGTGGAGCAGAGCGCGCTGGAGGGCGTGCAGGATTGCTACCAGCTCCGTCTGGAGGGTGGAGCAGTGGTCTGATGTCCTCCACGCCTGCGTCAAGCCGCTCGTGACGAAGGCGGCACCGGACCTCCCGCTGTCGGGGTCGACGGAGCCGTCGGTGAAGTACACTGCGCTGCCTGGCTCCGTGACCTCAGACATGGCCATGAGGGCGTGCTGACGCAGCTCCTCGGTGAGGCAGTTCGCTTTGCTGTCGGGCAGCTGTGTGGCGGTGAAGTGTGCGGCGGGGGGCTCCCATGGTGGTGGTGGAGCGTAGGCGGGGTTGGAGTTGTCGGGGTTGCGCCACAGCCAGTTCCCTGCCTGGTTGAGGGAGTTGGTTGCTAGGCTGACGTTTACGAGCCACCTGTTGTTACGCAGGCACTCGATGCCCTGCGCCACGGCCATTTGGAGTCTCCTCTGCGCAACACCTTCAACGTCGCGCTGGAGTACTCTGGCCACCCGACAGGACACAATGCAATCCACCCTTGTGGTGAGGGGCACCAGGTTGGCCTTACTCTGCATGACACAGGCAGTGCACCACCTGGGTGCCCCTAACATGGTCCTCATGGCGGTGTTGCTGCTGCCGGGGCAGCGCTACAAGGACCGGTGCACTGTAGTCCACTAGGAAGCGCACTGCCTGGAGGTAGTAGAGGCGGAGGACGGGGAAGGTTGCACCAGCGCTCGGCTGCATCATGGCCTTCATCACATTCAGCCGGGCCTGCGTCCGCTCCCTCAGGTGCGTGACATGCTGCGTGAAGGACAGCCGTCTGTCCACCCACACTCCGAGGTACTGGTAGGAGTCAGGCCAAGCCAGGCCGACTCCTTGGACGCGAAGCTCCTGGCCAGCAGGTGTGCAAGTCTTGATGGCCATGGCCTGGGACTTTTCTGCCGAGATCTTGATCCCCAGCTCTTTGCTTGGCAGTGATGAGGTGCAGCGCTTCTTGGGCCCACGCGAGCTTGTCGCCGCGCCCGGTGACGACGAGCGCCAGGTCGTCGGCATAGCTGAGGAGGATGGTTCCTTCTCGATAGACGAGGGCGACCAGCTGTTCCATCAGCACGTTGAAAAGAAGAGGGACTGAAGATGCCACCCTGGGGTGTCCCGTTCTTGAAGGTAAGGTAGGAAGACTTGTGACCCTGGAACTTCACCCGGGCTCGGCGCTAGGGAAGGTAGTCCTGGAGCCAGCCCAGCAGTCTCCCTCGGATGCCCTTCCTCACAAGGGCGGCTAGTATGGCGCGGGGGCTAGCCAGCTCGAAAGCCTTCTCGAGGTCAAGGAAGACTACGATGGTGGGCTGGTTGTTGGCGTGAGCCAGGAGGGTGATGAGGCAGTCCACCGTGCTCACCCCCCTAGTGTAGCCGAACACGTGGTGGTGAAGGCTTCCCATGCTCCACTGTAGGCGAGTCAGCACCATTTTCTCTGCCGTTTTTCCGGTGCAGCTCAGGAGAGAAATTGGCCTGAAAGTGGTGTGATCCTTTGGCTTGGGGATGGGCTGGATGTCGGCGTCCTTCCAGGAGGGCGGCACCCTCTGTGACGGCGGTTAACACCTCTTCGCGGAGGGGGTCCACGTTGAGACCCTGTCGCTGGTTGGGCATTGGGTAGCACCGTGGACTGCTCCTCGTCTGGGCGAGCGTGGTGGGCCCGACGCCTGTGTCCCTTCCTCCTCTGTGGCTTGGGGACAAAAGGGGTGGGTTGCTTGGTGGAGGTGTGAGCGGAATTGCTGGCTGTGCAGCTACTGGCACCCTCTCTCGCTTCCTGCCTGTCCTCTTCCCCTGTCTCGACCTGACTTGTGCCAGGCTGTTGAGGGGTAAGGGGTGGGTGGGAAGCCCACGCCGGCCTGTTTGGTGGTGGCGCTGGAACAAGGCGTTGGTTGCCTTGTTGCTGGGAAGGCCCACGTGGTTCCCCCTGCCTCTGCCGCTCCCCCTCCTGTGTACCACCCAGACGTGTGCCGGGCAGACCGAGAGTCGCGGGTTGATGGGTAACCCACGCCGACCCGATTGGGGGTGGCGCGGCAATGAACCGACGCTCTCTTCTTTGGGTTAGGGGGGCACGTGGTTTCATCTGCTGCTGCTGCTGCCGCCGGTGACCCCGTGGCATCCTTCTCTTTCGCTCGGGGCACTTCGGGTTCCAAGCGTGGTGCCCCTTGGTGCAGTTGGGGCGCCGTGCCGTGGTGGTCTCGCTGGCCTTGAAGCGACCGATACACTCCTCCGTCGGGTGCGCTTGGCTGCACACACCGCACTTGACGGAGTTTTGGCACATGGCCTGGAGATGCCCGAAGCGCTGGCACTTGTAGCATCTCACAGGCTCACCCTGGTAGGGGCGCAGGGCGTAGCAGCCCCAGCTGCCCAGGTCCAGCTTGGGTGGTGGCGGCCCCTCGTAGACTACAAGGATCTGCCTGGTTGGGACCTTGTCTCTGTGTGCGAGGAGCCGTGTTGCCGAGAGAACGTGGGGGTGAGCCTCGACGGCCTGGAGTGGCAGAGTGGTCGGATATCGTTGAAGCACCAACTTGTGCCTCTTCACTCTGGGGTCGAGCAGGATCACTCGATCCCCCTCCTCGGAAAGGCGGCGCAGCATGGCCTCCGACCCATCGTCCTTCTGGGTGAGGACGTATTCGCCGTTGAGAGTAGGGCGAATGACTATCTGCAGGCCAGGGTGTGCTCTCTCTAGCTCCGTCACAGCCTGGTAGGCACTGGTAGTGTTCCTCTGATGCACCAGTTTGAACTTGTGCCGAGGTCCTCGCCGGGAATGAGAGACAGTTACCCAGCCTGCCTCATTCTCCTGCTGGGCCTCCTCGGTATGGGGGCTCTCGTCGATGACGAGGCGACCGCTTTCATCGCTGGGGGCCTCCTCTGCCTGTGAGAACTCCGGCTCCAGTGTTCGGACGGTCCTCTTTGGCGTGGAAGTCTCGTTCGGTGAGGGTGGACTAAACCCATTCCGCGTCCGCTTGGCAGACATTGGCGTGGTGGCTATGGACGCCGACCCTTGCATCGTGGCGTCACTCTTGTTCGCCCATCAGCGCCACGGGTGCAAAGGGGAGAATAGACCAATGCCCTCTTACAAGCAGGACAGGAACAGGAGGTATCTCCAATCAACCCGTCCACGCTTGCTTCTGTCTCTTTTGAGAGCCACGGAAACAGGAGGAATCTCCAATCAGACCGTAGCTGCCCTTATGAGACAAACGAGGCAACCTTCTTGCTCTACTCTCAGGGTTGATAGTTACCAAATGGTAACATTCTTGGGCGATTAACTCTCGTGGAAGTGGTGATGACTCGTCAGCTGCTTGGATGCACTTTTCAGTGGGTGGGTGATAATGTCCAGTGATGTATGAGTGGGGCATCCTTCTTGGGTGCGCTTAAATTTTAAGCGATTGAACATTAAATGAATACGAGCAGACTAAGGCACGAAAGGTTAAATATTAAATAATCAATAATGGAGGGGCCAAAGAGGACGACTAAAACATTAAATTAAGGAAAAGTAAAAAATAAACCAGATCATTTAGATATTAATGGGACAAACTAAAATAGAAATAAAATGTTTTCAAAAGTTGGTTCTAAATTTAACACATCAGTTTACAGGAAACCCACTACCACCAAACTTGGCACCCACTTCTTTAGTTGTACTCCTACTAATTTCAAACATTCTGCCATCATAAACAGTATACACAGAGCTTACAAAATCAGTTCATATTGGTTTTACTTTCATTCCAAAATAGAATATCTTAAGAGCTCTTTTCATTTTAATTTTTTCCCAGACAACCTTTTTGACAGACTTACTTCCAATTTCTTATCTAAAATGTTCTCTCGCAAAACACCTCTAATAACTTTTCCCAAACAAAAACTATTCTTAAAACTGCCTTATCCTCCACTTGACAACACCAAATTCAACAAAGCTTTACTCTTGACTCTTAATAGATACTTTCTCCAATGCAAGTTTCTCCTAATTAATTCTAATCCTCTCGGTGCCTATACTTTCCTTCGACACAAAGAATCACTCCCATTATGCCTGCGTTCCTCCATCATTTATGAATTCACTTATGCGACCTGCCAAAGTCACTATATAGGCCAAACAAGTCTACAATAAGGATGTAGGATGGCTAAGCATATCAAAGGAACATACAGAACCAACATTCCCATCTCCAAACCTGAACACTCCTCTATACGAGAACATTCACTAAAACTTAACCACCCGCTTGACTCTGATTCCTTTAGTATACTCTCTTCCGCCTCCTCTTCACTGAATTTAAAAATACTTGAAGCACTTTACATCAAACAAATAAACCCGGAACTCAATGATTATTCATCATCCCTTAAATTATTCACTATATAGACAAACGTACAACCAACCACATCCCCCTTAATAGTTTTCTTTCTGCCTAATTCTGTCCGTAATATCAGTTGATACTCCCAGCTACACCGAAATAAGGTTAGTTACTCATGCAGCGAAATTTTTATTTCTATTTTAGTTTTTCCCATTTATATCCAAATGATCTGGTTTATGATTAACTTTTCCTTAATTTAATGTTTTAGTCGTCCTCTTTGGCCCCTCCATTATTGATTATTTAATATTTAAACTTTCGTGCCTTAGTCTACTTGTATTCATTTAATGTTCAATCACTTAAAATTTAATTTTATTGAATTACTTGCTTCACTCCATCTATTAATATCTGCTTTGATTACATAGCCCCTGATCTAACTTATTTTGGATTGTTCGCCCTGCCCTTATAATTCTTTCTTGTTGTGGTTTATAATGAATTTCTTGTATTCCGCTTAAAAATTCGCTGATGATGGTCATCGTTAATGACCGAAACGTCCAGAAAATTAAATGTTCGTAACCATGGCATATGTCTTCATATTTCTGCTAAGAATAAGGTTCCCAAGGAACGACTCTATCATCAATATATATATATATATATATATATATATATATATATATATATATATATATACATGTACGCAGGTAGTGTACGCAGGGAGACCCAAGGAACTCAAGGAAGCCATCAGAGAGGAGATCAGAGCCATTAGTCGGTCGGTTTGTAAGAACGTTATGGACAACTTTGAACTGCACCTCAAGAAATGCACAGAGCTAAATGGAGGTCATCTCGAACACGTGCTCTAGAATAAAGAATAAAAGTCCAAAGACTCTCATGTTTTGATACGATGTTTTTAAACACAATAAACTTGTTATCAACAAAGTTTCATTCAATACTTGCAGAAAATTAAGAGATGAGGCCTATCGAAATTTGGGCTCCGTTTTTTTTTTGGGGGGGGGGTCACCCTGTACTTATTATTAGGATAAAATAAGAAAGCTGCATTTAAGATGTTCATTATTGTATTTTAACTTCTTGGTACTGGCATGAACAGACACGTCACCTTCAAGGTTGGATACGCTAACACTGAACTTGACAAACTCCTCCATTTCAGAAACCTCAGCACAACGAATAAAAAGAAGTTGTACACAAGTTTAGTCAGATCGAAACTGGTGTACCCTGCTATTCCGCTCAACACGGCGTCAAGAACAAATATGTCAAGACTACAAAGAGTGAAAAATCGAGGCTTCCAGTTTATTAACAACGCTAAGTGGTATGAGTATCGGACTTCGAGGAGCCTCCATGAAGAAACAGGTCTTGAACCACTGAACACATGCCTCTATAAAAAAGGTCGAGACATCTGGGCAAGACTAAAGGCTATTGCTATTCTCCCTATGGAGACTGTAGAGGATCTTGACCCAGAGGCAAAGGGGGTGGATACAAAAGATACCTCCCCAACACCAGAACAACGAAACCTGTACCAAAGTACAAATAAAAAGCAAGAAAATTGCGAAATAATAAGAGATTGAAAAAAAATCAGCAATGGGACAAAATAGTATCTCAATAACAAGTAAAAAATACTAAAAAGATCCCGCAGTGGGACAACATTAATAACAAATACGAAAAAATAAACAAAATAAATGAAGATGGGATGTTCAAAGGGCACCGACACACACACTTCCTTCCTTTTCTCACTATTACCCTCCACTTGAGTTCGGCATGATTGAGGCTTCAGTTTTGTGACTGATGCCTAGGAATTTACAATTCCTGGAGCAGAGAGAAAAAAAATCGATAAAAGTATTGATAGTCGAGGGGAATCTGCGCGACTGTCTTAAATACGTTCAATGGCCGGAAACTTTAACACTTGGTTGAATGACTTTGATTGATATTGCACAGCATTGTCCGAGATTTTTAATTTTTCGAAAGAATTTCGCTATGACCTGTAACGTGGTTATTTTTAATTGGAAGGTCTTATCTACTTTCTGATGAGAAATATAACCATTAAGATGTATCTTTTATCTCCACAATTGGGGTAATGGTCCGAGTACGTCAATATTTACTGTAGGGAAATGTGTCGGGCGCAAAATTGGATGTAAGTTAATTTTGTGTATCGCTGTATTTTTTACCTATAGCGAGTTGTACAACTTTTAAATAATTCTCGTACATTTTTGTCGCATCCTTTTCCACATGAACTCATCTGAAATTTATTTTAATGTGGAGTGTGTTCCCAAATGTGGTAATTTAAGGGACTGATCAAATATAAGCTTTAGGAAACTTTAAGCAAGGCAGAGACGAATGAGGAATTTGGACAAATAACAAATGATTCAGCCCCTTAGAATTGGGTAAACTTATTTTAGAAGATTTGGTTCCTGAAATCTTTTTCAGTGAGTTTGGTTCCACGGTCGATTTGAAAAATGCGTAAGTTTACCTTTTAATAAATGTTATAACTTGGCAGTGAAGTCCGTAAGGTATGAGAGAAGGTGCTTTCCTCTTAATGTAATTCAAATAAGTGACTTACATATAGTGATTGGTGACTTAGTAACTATATTCGGGCTTCTGCATTATGTTAAAACGGAGTATTATAACGTATGATTGATAGGTTTGTGGCAACACACGCCCTTTCAAATTCAAAGATAATTATTGAAGAACAACACTTAGGTTAAAATAACAAAATACCACTGAGTTAAGTTTAATTTGGTCTTTAAATATGTTCTTGGAAACCTTGGAGAATTGTATCTCTCCCTGTGAATTTAGAGTTACGAACAAATACTATAGCAGACCTTATTATCCAAGAACATTTTTTATCATTATTCCCTTTTTATTTCCCTCACTGGGAAAATTCATAAACTGAATAAGCGAGAATCGACAAAATGAGAAAGTCTTTGGTCGATTTTCACTTTTTTAGTGGATTTTCCTAGTTATAAGATTCTATCTCTTACTCGTAGAATAATTAGAAATTGCTTACTTGGAATCCTAAGACAAAACGATAATAAGCGTTGATTTCTCATTAACGTAATTGATGCACAAAGACAAATATTATTGACTCCAATCGTTTAACGTAACTTTCCTCTTCTCCGCCCAAACAGTAGAACCTTTATTATTCTGATAGTATTCAATTCTTAAGTTACTATGAAAGAAAAGGTCTTGTTACATATTAGTGATACGTTTATGTAGTTAGGTGAACCTTTTTGAAGAATAAAGGAAAAGGAAGAACGAGAACTGAAGTAGAGACAAAAGGAAAGATAAGTAGATAGAAAAACCTGAGCGATCTAATATCCTTCGTTTACTATTGGAGCAAAATATACGCTTACAACCTTTCAAAATTAAGCGCATGATTACGAATGATATAGCAATTGATACACAAATTTAACGACATCAGTTCCGTTATGGGAGCAATAGATGTCTCTTCCCACTCTATTTACTAGTTCTTTTTATTACTCCCAATGACCTATTACGATTATTCACGTTCCCGCCTTTGAATGTCTCCATTCTCTTTTCCCTGAAGGCTTATAATGCTTCATCATAGCCCAGATAGTTAGGCATTATGAGGTCTATTTGCTGTATCATTCTTGAGAATTTTTATCATTTTCATCGACCTTTCATTCACTAACCCCTTTTTGAAGGGAATTCTTCTATATTTCCTTTCTTTTCATATTAAATAGCGTTTGAACGGCCTTGATTCTTTGAAAAGCACTAGTTCTGTCCTTTATTTATTACTTCCCATTTATAACTAGGCTAGATGATTCTCTTCGGCAAATTATAAGTTTCATTATTTATAAAAAAAAATACCTATTTCCAATGATATATGGAACTCAATGACATCTTTCACCACTACAATACCATAAAACTAGTCCTTAGATTAAATGCCGGCTATTAATAAAATATTCAGAATTCTAAAATTCATCCGGATTATTTTACTTTTAGGTACAAGGTTGATCTTTAAGGGAATGTTTAAAATCAACAAAGAACTAGATGACACAGAAAAAGGGGGAAGGATTACAAGGAATTTGCAACATAGTAGGACTGGTGGTCGAAAAAATGGGCAAGTAAGATAATAAAAAAATCTTTATTTCTATTCATAAGCAGATAAAAATTCATATAAAAAATTTGAATACCATAGATATGGCAACATGGCAACCAAAAGAGTTCGTGTATCGTTTTCCAAATGTCTTCCAAATGAATGCTTCTTTCGTGCTAACAATATTATCTCTAATTTAATATCCATTTCCGAAGATTATCTTTATAAGCCTTTAAGATTAAAAATAATCTTCAATCAACCCCTAGATTCCATATCAATTCATTAAAGGATTTTATTTACTCATTTTAAAAACCGAAAAAAACAACGAGGACCTCTCCGAAATAATTTGTTAAATGTTCCAGAAGGTTGATATTAAAGAAATGCTTAGAAATTACATAGCCCGAATGAACTAGAAAAAAGCGCTAATTATTATATTGGTTAGACCATAAATCGAGCCTGCTGTCCGCGTCAATTAAAGAACTTATTTACATAATTCTATCTTACCGATATTTGTGCACATGTCCCTATAATAATCAGTTGAAGGAGAAATATTCATTTAAATTTAAACTATGAAAAACTTTTTCATTCCATGCTTTAGAATGTGTTTGTATCGATTCCTCTTGCCAACTTTAAAATGAATTCTCGGCCATTCTCCTTTGAGCTTATTATTAAATCCTTACTCCGAATCTTTGAATGAGCGAGCAGATTTTGACTTCATTTTAGCCTCCCTTCCTTTCCTGAGATTTGGGCCAGATTAAGGGGCGTTCTTTTACAATATAAGCCCCTCTTACTTATTTGCTCATATTCTATGATGAGATCTTTGCGAATAAAGGCGAAGGATTTTGGAATTAGCAGTTCTTCAGTCTGGTTATTTAATAGAAGTGGATAGAAGGAGAAAAAAAAATCGAGCACATGTGGTAAATCATTGCCAAAAAATCTGCAAGAAAATTGTTCATTTTTTTACAGCTTTTATCTTTCTCACTGAGAATAGGCAAAAATTTACTTAGATCAGTTTTTATTTTTTACTGTATATTTCTGTCACTTATATACGAGTAGTGCATTGAAAAAGGAGGAGCAGTGATATGATGAGGAATCGAATCTAAGAAACGACATGCTTAAGTCAAGACAGATTCAGAGAGTCTTCGATCAGATCAAAGAGCAATGAGTATTCATGAGATTTTTAAACAACTGAATGCTATATTTGTAGACATTTCGCTCTTCTCGAACGTCTCCAGGGCAATCAGAATGTGATGTACAATGGGTTCCATTATATGCAGGTATGGAAGGAAACATAACTCGGTTCTGTTTATACTTCACACTGTTTGACTGAGCCTTTGTGTTTATGTTCACGCAACGAACTATGGCCCTAAACAACCAGCACGAACGGTCTTGTAACGGGATCAATAGCCGCTTGACAGGCTATCATTCAGTATTCGATACGCACTGCGCTACAAGCTAGCCTAAAAATTTGAGATATAGGCAGAACAGGGAGACCGTTTAATAAGAACGACTCCGTGGTATACCAAATAAATGCCTATGGCAAATATAACGAAATATATACAATAAAACACAGAAATATTGCGACGAAGGTAAAGGAACACAGGCAAGACATCAGAGCTGGAAAGTTTTCCAATGCCCTCACCGAACATTGCTGCGAGGTAATTAACGCCTTCAACTGACAAGCAACGCAAATAATGGTCCGTCCAACTCAGTGAGAGCAATAGAAGTTGTTTTTATAGTAAATCACTTTATTGCATTACAGGACTAGTTTAGAAACTACTATATTTTTCAGCTGTTAATGAGAATACGGGACAAATAAATGTATTATATATAGAAGAGGATGGGGGAAGGATCAGGAAAAAAGGAGAGAAGAACAAAGGAAGGCATAGATTAGGGACCAAGAAAATTGTTGACGATTTTCGAATCAAGATTTGGGCAGAGAAATTTGAATAACTTTGATAAATTTAAATGAGCCCTCAGCCATATTGTAATTTGAAAATTTTTAAATCAATATTGACCCAATTATGTGTCTTTTGTAATAATTATTAGAGTTATGGACTTGGTAGTCTTTTATAAAGTAGAGTACAATTAGTAACTTTTCTTTCAATCTATCGTCATAGAATCTTTCCACAGGGCCTGTTCAGCTCCCTTCTATTATAGTAGACTCAGTTTTGCATCCCCTCTGACGGTAGAAATACCATTGGCTAAATTCCCTCCCCCAAAATTTGGAAAAGACAAGCAGTGCTGCTGGTATTCATGCCATGAGCTTTAATGCGAAGATCTGAGAATGATTAAGTGTCAATCTGAGGAAGGTGCAGAAGATCAGGAAATAGTTGGATAAGTCAGGCTGTGATTACAAGGGTACAGCAACTTGAAAACCTCACTTTAACCGTTCTGATACGAAAAACCCTCGAATTTGTCGCGGAAATTTAGGCCATCATTTATTTGACAACGATCAATTCAATGAGATTCATAGCAAGGGACAAGAGAGTGTCAGAGTCACTCATGAGGTAGTTATTGCATGAGGACGTCCGCTACGAATATAGGATAAGAAAAGGCCAGTTTCGCTCGCATAGGATGAAAGACCAGCAAATATAACGTTATATGATGCTTGTGAACAAAGTAAAGCATAATCTTAAGCCTGGCATTTTATGGTTCTTCTCAGACGAGAAGAATTTCGGTCATGACTAAATGGTGAACTCAAAAAAGAACGCTGGCTTGATATGTCCCGCAAATATGCAACTAGAGTTATAAAGAAGAGGTTTCCGGTTCACATCATAATTGTGGGAATGGTCAGTAGTGAGGGCCACGTTATACTCCCGTTTATCTTCTCAGAGAGTGCCAAACTTAATACTTAGGGCTATATGAAGTGCGTGAGGACGTTAGTGTTGCCATGGATGTAGAAGGTGGCTGTCGGAAGGCCGTAAGCGTAGGAGACAAGCAGGAGGACCGTCTTGGCTCTCAGTCAATTTTTTTGACCACATTTCTCTGAAAAGGGTGTGAACTTTACTCCCGACCGCCCATATAAATCTCGCCTCCGGATCTTATCTTCCTCATTTGTTCTTTTTGGTTAATATTCAATCCTCTGGTCAGCCTTTCGATATTTGAATGGTCCTGGCATTAATGATCTTATTATGTATTTATCTTGCTTTTTGTCTCTTTTTGCTCTTTTTATTATTTACATAATCCCTTGCTTCATTCAGGAATTGGTTTAAATGTTTATATTGGGTGTTTTCTCACCTCTTTCCCTTGCTTATATATTGCAGTTTGCTGTTGTTTTCGTCATTCCTTGATAATGAACTTGAACTAAAGGTCAAAAGTACTTGTAATCTTCACTCTATTTTACCTGTGGGCTTTGTTGCATATATATATATATATATATATATATATATATATATATATATATATATATATATATATATATATATATACATATATATATATATATATATATATATATATATATATATATATATGTATGTATAATTAGACGTTAAAAAGGTAGGTAGAATGAATGGTAATATTATTACGCCGTAGAATTCAATCTGACTCCAGATGTCCGCTAACTATTCACTTGTAGGCTGGGGGGTAAACAGTAACCAGCTAAATACAAGGCTGAGGTAGGGAATTGGAAGAAAATGGCGGTTTTGTAGGTGAAATAGCTGAGATCCTAATTCGTAGTGTGCTCACGTCCTTGTAACTGACGATCGGTGTTAATAGACTTAGTTTTTCTTGTATTTCTCTCTATATCAGACTGTCCTTGTATATTTTTGTAAACGCTTTTATTGTAACTAAAATTTAGAGGTGTGGCTCTGTTTCTATAATCCGAAACCTGGACGGAGCTTATTTAATCACAAGGTATGTGCGTGTATTAGTGTAGGCGCGAGTACACCCAGAGAGTGTTTAAATTAAGAAATCGGGGTGATCTTTATCAGGCCAATATCAGTAGCAAAATAAAATTTCGTTCTTCACGGGTCCATGTCAATGGCTAGTAGGTCAGACTCACTCTCTATATCAGTCTATATCAGATGAATTACTTTGTGTGCACAGCTGTTTCAGTTGTCTTTGTTATCTCTCCGGCCAAACTGTCGGCTCGCACCCATTTCCTAATGTGTGAGACCGTTTGTATGTTTAGCGTGGTAACACAGCGATTTGATTTGCATTATTTATAAGTATTTTACTCTTCATTAAATAATCAATTAATGACCTTCGACTCAGTGTTGTTTACAAGTATTTGCTTTGTTTTGCATTTATTAATTGTAAACAGATGGCATTTTATTTAAATTTTTGATTTGTGGATCCAATTCAAGATTTTAAAAGGCCAACGGGGTGCTCAATTTGTAAGGTTCCTTGTTGGCTCTATTCCACCTTGTAATTGGGCACTACAATAGAAGCCACAACACAAATTCAAATTAGAAAATTAATTGATGAACGTCGATCCAATAACATTACGCGCATCAGTATCTTACCGAGAAAATAATTCCCACCTCCTTGAGTGGCAAGAGCTATCTATAGATTCTTGGTGTCCCTTTCGTAGAAATTAAGCGAATTCTCCTCTCCACCGGATCTCGCTTTCATAAGTTAGAGCTACTCTACTCTATCTTTATGGCGAATAATCCTTTTACCACCATTGTTAATTCTATGTGCTCTGTTTCATATGTTTAATCTAAATTTTTAACGACCTACCTTACCTCACTTGTAGGAAGTAGCTCTGATTCCCATAGTTCTAACCTAATAAAAAAACATAATCAATCCGTTATTCTTTAAACTTCACTGGTTTGAGCTTTGACTTTTTTCCCTATTTACTAAAGTTCGAGGCGATGACTCTTTTCAATGTCTTAAAGATAAATTGTATAAAGTTGAATTACTTGTGCCCTCAAAATTTATTTTTAGAACTTATCTCATTCTATGTATACTAAAGATTGTACCTTTTCTTTCAATGTTAACTTCTTTCACCAAACATTGCTCTAGCTATGGGTAGTTGCTTATCTCCCCTTTTATCTAACCTATATATGGAATAATTTGAAACGGTTTACCTCCCCTCTATTGTTGATTCCCCTATTATTTGGTTTCGATATATTGATATCCTTTGCTTATGGACCAATTTTGAAAATATAAACCTTTATTCGAAGAAGCTTAACTCTCTTGTACCTTCTAGTAAATTTACTTTTAAACTTAAACAAAACGCTACACTTCCTTTCTTATATTTAATAATACACCGCATTCCTTCTGGTTTCAAATTCTGTCTATCGTAAGCCGACTAATTTTGCCTCCTATGTATATTGACTTTTACTCCTCTCATCAAATTAAAGTTAAAAGGTCTGTTTTTATTTGTATGTTTCTTTGTGCGCTACGCGTGGTTAGTCCTGAATTTTTAGACGTTGAAATTTCTAAAATTTTTGACATTGGACACAATTTTTGCTATCCTCTCATTTTTCTTGATAAATGTTTTGAGTCAGATAAAAAGTCTTTTTACCATCTTACACCTCACTGTCCTTATAATAACAAGAATACTATCCTACTTACTATTAATCCAGTTTTTGCTACTCTCCTTCATGTTAGAACATCATTAAGCATCTCTATTGTATTGAACTATAAAAATACTATATATATAAACCTTTAGTGCAGAATGCTTCTTCCACCATTGCCAATGTATAATGCGTTGAATGTATATATTGCTCTAAATATTAATTTGGGCAATCTGGAAAATGTTTGCAAAAACATATATCCCAAAACATATATAATGTTCGACGTGGAGAAGAGAGCAGTTCTTTTTATATAGAAATGTCAAATATTAACCATAATATCGAATAGAACTAAGCTGAAATCATTTGATATGCTTAAGATACAATTACCCGTAATGTTCTTGAATCAACATTTATCAATAAAGTTCCCAATTACAATTTAAGTCCTACCTTGTATAAACGCGATGCCTATATTCTAAATAGTACTCACAAAATATTGTCAAAAAACTTTACCGTTAATATATATATATATATATATATATATATATATATATATATATATATATATATATATATATATATATATATATATATATATATATATATATATATATATATATATATATATATATATATATATATATATATATATATATATATATATATATATATATATGTCGTAGAATGGACTCTCGACGATATACCATATATAACTATTCGTTGAGGGAACTTATTTAATTATCTTTAGAGTGCGTGGATGTCTGGGTTAACCGATATTATGTATCTTCGATATGCTTAAGAAGTGGAACTGAGCTCAAGGATAATAATATGGCTATCATTAATAAAATAAATTTTTATTAATAAAAACTATCAACAACACACAAAACGGAAAATATTGACATAAACAGAGAATTGGAATGGAGCGTGGGAAATCTAGCTAATCCGAGGATTTAGAGACTTAAAAAGTTAAAACAAATATAAAGTTAAAGGGATGGGATGGTTCGCTAAACCATTTAAAGCACAGGATAGGGTTGACAAAAGGGTTAAATACTCAAAGGTAACGTTCAGCTCACGTAAATACACTTGTTGTGCAGAGGAAGGCGAAATTAAGGAATTTTCAGGCCGCTGGCGAGTTCCAGCCGAAGGGGAGGGGAATTAAATGATCCTGACGTGGCATCTTGGGAATGAGAACCGCTTCTTGACGAACGGGCTTGAAGAACAATGGCTGTTCTACGTTGTTCTATTCTGAACAACAAGGGGGGTGAGAACCATCTCTTGTCTACACGATGAAACACGTACATTTTGTTTACCTGACGAGAGTCGAGACTCGGCATCCGTTCACGCTGCCCTCTTCAAATTTCAAAGTTCCCGATGAACTTTTATCGAAAATAAAATTTACCTGGTGGCCTGACGGAGGGGGAGAGGTTGCTGCTTCGGTCTGCACCACCGGGGAAGCCGGGGTGGCATTAATCTGGTGAACTCGGTGGGCTGGTCCGCTTTTAAGCCTAGAATTTTGGGGGCAATTCCAGCTCATGTGGTTTTCTACACCACAGGTGAGGCATATGATTGGTCGCTTCGGGAAGAGAGATGGAGGAGAAATCTTAACAGGAGGTTTGTGGTCCCGTTGTTGGTTTTGGAGAATGAAGTTTTGGGGTTTTACGGGGCCCGGAAACTTCGTCAGCTTTCCTGGGAAGGGGCGCGAATCCTTCCTTCTTTCTTGGTGAGAAGTTCGTTTCTCCTTTGGGTATAAATGATGGCTTGCGGCATAGACATCTGCTTCTTCGGTACATTCTTTAAAGGTCTGGCACCGACGATCCTTGACGAACGCGCGGATCTCCGTCGTGAGAGACGCCAAAAATTGATCCCGCAACACGAAGTTGGTTAAGGACTCGTAGTTAGGATCAACCTTCGTGAATTCTAACCAAAATTTAAAATTCCTCTGAAGAATGTATCTGAATTGACGGAACGTCTGTCCGGGTTTAATACGACCTCCTCGAAATTCTTGGTGGTAGAAATCGGGAGTCATATTATGAGCGGCCAATAACTCAGCTTTTAAGGTGCTGTAGTTAATTGTACATTCAGATGGTAAAGATATAAATATTTCGTGCAATTTACAATTTAACAAGGGAAGTAATCTGACTACACCTTCAGCCTCCAGATCCATGTTATTGATTTCGAGGATCTTTTCGAAGTGGGCTAAAAATGCTCCAAAATCCTCTCCATCCTTGAAATTGGGGAGCTTTAGTGAGAGATTGGGGGGGGGCTTCGGAACGGGAACTGGCTGACTGTATCTCTGCTTCAACACGAGCTATTTCAATCTGATGGTGAAGCTCAGCTTGTCTTTTAGGTTCCTCTCTTTCTTCTTGTTGGATTTCTCTTTCCGTTCTTTGCTCCTCTTGAACGTACTCAATTAGTTCTTTTCCGGAAAGTCCCAAGGATTCTCCTTGCGCTTTAAAGATTTTGAACTGAGTCATCTTTGCACTTGGAGCGCAATAGTCAACCAACTAAAATTCCTTGCAACAAGAATTATGCCTTCTAGCGAATTAGCCTACATAAATATGGGCACTGATCTATTCGTACTTGATTTCTCGATCTAAATAACCACTGACTAAAATCACACAAAAAAAAACACAAACAAATTATAATAAGAGTTCCTTGAGCTACGTCAGCTTCTTAAGTTTAAAAAAAAGGGATAGCAATCGTTAAAACAAAAGGGAACTACTATACTCTATTCTTATAACGAATAACACTATGCTTTACTCGACTGAGACCAGTGTTTGCAAAGATATAGCGTTAAACCTTACACACTTGATACCAAATTTAAATAGCATATATATATATATATATATATATATATATATATATATATATATATATATATATGTCGTAGAATGGACTCTCGACGATATACCATATATAACTATTCGTTGAGGGAACATATTTAATTATCTTTAGAGTGCGTGGATGTCTGTGTTGACCGATATTATGTATCTTCGATATGCTTAAGAAGTGGAACTGAGCTCAAGGATAATAATATTGCTATCATTAATAAAATAGAGTTTTATTAATAAAAACTATCAACAACACACAAAACGGAAAATATTGACATAAACAGAGAATTGGAAAGGAGCGTGGGAAATCTAGCTAATCCGAGTATTAAGAGATTTAAAAATGTAAAACAAATATAAAGTTAAAGGGATGGGATGGTTCACTAAACCATTTAAAGCACAGGATAGGGTTGACAAAAGGGTTAAATACTCTAAGGTAACGTTCAGCTTACGTAAATACACTTGTTGTGCGAAGGAAGGCGACGTGAAGAAATTTTCAGTCTGCTGGCGAGTTCCAGCCGAAGGGGAGGGAATTAAATGATCCTGACGTGGCCTCTTGGGAATGAGAACCGTTTCTTGACGAACGGGCTTAAAGAACAATGGCTGTTCTACGTTGTTCTCTTCTGAACAACAAGGGAGGTGAGAACCGTCTCTTGTCTACGGGCTTGAGAACAATGGCTGTTATAATGTTGTTCTCTTCTGAACAACAAGGGGGAAAGGTGAGAACCGTTTCTTGGAGAACGGGCTGAAACAACAATGGTTGTTCTACGTTGTTCTCTTCTGAACAACAGGGCGAGGGTGAGAACCGTTTCTTGTCAACGGGCTCAAAAGAACAATGGCTGTTCTAACGTTGTTCTCTTTCTGAACAACAGGGGAATCCTAGTGGACTTGGCGTCACGAAGGCTCGAACCTTGGCACTCAAGATATATTGTCCTTCTTCTGGACAAGTAATGGTGGATCTCGAGGTCGAGGGCCCTTTGGTGCACAAGGTGAGACTGGACCGTAGTGATGTCTCGCGAAGAAAATCTGGATCTCTAATCTGATCTTAGTGGTAAAGTTTCCAAATAAATAGTCGGGACATCCCCTTGGCGTAGGGGAAAATGGAGTGGGGGCTTCGAGGGAATGCACAGCTGAGCCTGAGAACAATACCTTATCTGCCCATAAGCCTAACTCAATCTGGCGAGATCGGCGCATGGGGCGAACGGATGAAGATAATTGAAATTAAGCGGCCTCAACCCGTTCTGTCACAATATATATATATATATATATATATATATATATATATATATATATATATATATATGAGAAAATAATAGTAAACCACAATATTTGAATAAAAATTTATTTATAACAACAGAACTAGTTTCGGCAAAGTTATAGTTGATGAAAAAGCCAAGCAAGGAGCAAAATACTAAACAAAATACTAAACAAAATTAAAAGGCAAGAAACAAGCTGGAAAAAAACATAACTATTTGGGAAGTTACTAATCTCCAAGAATAATTGTGTAGGAGAATAGCATAATACTCCCAAGTTTTGCCCACCTTACTTCCGGGCGGGCCGCTTATCAACCCTTACCCTTCCGGCCCAATATCTGGTGGTATTCAGCCGGAAGAAACCGTCGGCCATTTCAGCTAACCACCGAGTTCCTTCCCAGAGTGTTTATCGATACATAGGAGCCCATCTTCGCTTCCGATAGTTGCAGGAAGTTTATAAAGAAGGAAATGGAGTAGCTTGTCAGCTAATCTACTTTCGGCGCCCTGAGGACCTCTCCCGAGTTTCGAGTATAAAAGACGAATTCTTTTAACTCTCAGTAGGTCAGCTTGCACTGCGTCTGGCGGAGCAGCTATTGCCATCTATTGGTGTAGTGGTAATTCGACGAAGCATCAAGTCTTCAGAGAGGAGATTGGTCCCAGTTAGGGAGGCTTCTTACCACGTTGGTCTGCAAGTCAGTGCGGACCCAAGTTCTTACTCACGTGTAAGAGACGAAGCTACAAACAGGCTCACTCTGGTTCCCTAAGCGAGAAAACTACATCTCAGCTTTTCTCCGTGACCCTACGTGTCGATAGGTAACGTTGCTCCACCCCCCACCCCCCACTCCACAGAGGCACCCAAGATTCCTCTGAGTTAACGAGCGTAGGGCCCTCTGTAACATATATATATATATATATATATATATATATATATATATATATATATATATATATATATATATATATATATATATATATATATATATATATATATATGTATATATATATATATATATATATATATATATATATATATATATATATATATATATATATATATGTATATATATAAATTTAAAAAACAAAAAACAAATAACGAAATAAAACAAAACAAACAACAAAAGAAACAACGCAAAATCCGGGCGTAAAATACCCAGATTAAAATCTTGACCATAGCAATATGGACGAAAAATCTCTCTGCTATAAAGGCTTGAATGCCTTACACACACATACACACATCTCTCTCTCTTCTCTCTCTCTCTCTCTCTCTCTCTATACATATATATATATATATATATATATATATATATATATATATATATATATATATATATATATATATGATATATATATATATATAAATGATATATATAAATGATATATATATATATATATATATATATATGTATAGAGAGAGAGAGAGAGAAGAGAGAGAGATGTGTGTATGTGTGTATGTGTGTGTAAGGCATTCAAGCCTTTATAGCAGAGAGATTTTTGGTCCATATTGCTATGGTCAAGATTTTAATCTGGGTATTTTACGCCCGGATTTTGCGTTGTTTCTTTTGTTGTTTGTTTTGTTTTATTTCGTTATTTGTTTTTTATTTTTTAAATTTATGGCATGTTGATCTCGCTAAAATTGGGGAATTAATACTTGACTAATTTCAAAGGGGAAATGGAATGTGTTTGCTTTGTATTTTGATTTGTAGTATTGAGTATTGGAATTCTATGTGAAGGTTGGATTTAAGTCATTGTCGATGAGCAGTGGGCTGCTTGTAAATGATTTTGTGTCTTACGTCATTAAAGTCCATGTGCTTGAGTACAAACTCGGGAGGGAGGAGCCGGTGCATGGTGTCCTAGATGTTATTTGCCCTTTGGTGAAGCTCTACGATTATATGGGTCAACCCCAGTTCACTATAGAGCTCACTCTGCCTTCTCCTCACTCTCCGTCTGGTTCTCGTTATAATATAGACAGCCTTATTTTGGACCCTTTACAGTTTAATGAATTGGGTCTTGAGACTCGCTTTTATAGGGATCGGGGGGTGAAGGAGTTTTGAGCGAATGCATGCGTTGTAGATCTTCAGCTTGTTGGAGGTACTCAGGTTTAGGAATCGGAAAAATTCACCCAAGTCATCCCTTGCATTCGCTGTAGTTTTAGCTAGGCGACTCTAATATGCATGAGTCGTAATCCGGAGTCCCAGAACCGTGCGCTCCGTGCGGTATGGGATGCGGGCACCACCAGTACGGATGTCTTCGAGGGTCCGTCGGAATAATGGAATTATCAGAAACCTTTGGGAATTAGTGGGTATCTTTCATCTCCTTTCGAAATAGTTGACATTTTTGATTTCCACCACCATACCCTGTGCCATATAATTCATATTTAAATAAGGTGTCGTACATATCATCGTGATGTCGTCCACAAATTGGACGTATAACGAGCCTTCTGACAGAGTTTGGGTAAGGTCAATTGTGTCGATGTTATAGAGCAAGGGACTTATACACTCGCCTTGGGGCACCCCCGCCTCGATCTCGAACTCGGATCCATTGAAATCTTTGATGTTCAGAAACACCCTCATCTTTATTACGTAGTCGCATAGAATCCTTTCAAGTATGAGGTCGAGGCCCAGTTATAAGATTTTTTATTGCAGGCCTCTCCTTCATACTTTGTCAAAGGCCTTTTTGACGTCTCGGAGTACCAGATTTGCGTGGCGTCTTTCAGCTTTAACCTTTGCTCACTTTCGGTGATCCCCGCTAAAGTCATGTTCCTTCCTCGCTTCCTTCGGAAGCCATGTTGTTGGTGTTATTTAAATTGTTATTTTCGAGGAAAGAGTTCACCCTGTTGGCCATTATCTTCTCAAAGACTTTTCTTGCAAATTCTAAGAGAGATATAGGCCTGAAGTTAGCTGGACTGTCCAGTGGCTTACCGGCTTTGGGAATGAATATCATTTTTGCTACCTTCCAGTGGTCAGGGAAGTAGCCCACGTTCAGGCATGCATTCATGATATTCATAAGCTTCATAAACCCCAGAAGAATGTTAGGTGGGGTTCTTATAAAATTTTCCCGTGTCAGTCCTGTCCGCCCCAGATGCTCGTTGACGAAAGGATTTTAAGGTTGTCGAGAGTTCCTCGGCAGTAATTCTACCGCCGAATCCCTCCATATTCCTTTTTTGCGATACATAATGGTGAGGGTAGGTTCAATGAATCTGGTCGTTCAGTTCGTTTATAATCCCATCTTTGAAGTCTAAATCAAAGTTATCATTCTCTTCCAGGGATATCTTAAAAATCGATGCACAGAAGAGTCTGAATTCATATTCGATTTCTTCGGTGTCCGTAATTTCAATGTTGTCTCGTCTAAGTTTTATTGCCGTCTGTGTCTCTCCTTCTTTTAGTCTTTTTACAGTCTACCAGAATGTACCTGAGTCTTTTTCTAACTTCAGTCTATCTATTAAATTGTCCCAAAGTACAGTCTGTTGGTCCCTACTAATTCACTGGTTTACAGAGAAATTGAGGCAAGCAGAAAAATAGTTGTTCTAGACTAATTTTAGGCTGCTGAGTTCAGATACGAAACGAGTTTTTACTCATCACCTCTAAATTTTGAGGTATACATGTATTAGAAATTTTAGGAATTATGTCTTTAAAACCCTTACGCTACCAATGGGACAATACATCCCAGAAGTTTAAAAAAAAAATACCTGTGAGCAGAATTCAGCTTAAATTAGTGTACATTTTTATCCCAATGGTAGCTCTAATGTATTAGCATATTATTAAATATCTGGAAACTCTCTATTACTCCTCGGTTGTTTTTGATAACCAGTGAAGTGAACACGTGCTGAAAGGTTAGCATTTGTTTTATTAATTTTTTGAGAACAAATTGTTTAATTAGTTCTCAAGTATATTAAAATATATATATCTTATATATTATATATATTCGAAAATATATATCTTGCACTAACTATATTTATGCTTTCTACTCAATATAATATATCTACATGGCTAAATTCAAGCAAACGGGCTGCCCAAAATTTCAACTCCTCTCTAACTGAACTTTAATGTTTTAAAACCTTTTATAACATTATTTGGAATAAAAAAATATTATGGTAGTGAAAGGGTTAAAAAATTAAATGTCCTATTCTTAGATTGTGAGGTTAGGGCTGCTCGACAATCATGTTATACAACCATTTTATATGTTGGACACATGTCTATATTATAATTTTGAAACCATACGTATTTTGTAACCATATATATGATCAATGTGTATTTTTTATTTTGTTTTCCATATTTTGGGGAGTTGATACTTATATCTACAATGGCTTCGGGCACTTCAAAACACCGATGATGCATCAACAAGGCAAATTCATTCTGTTACGTGTGTGGGGATTTCACGACAGTTGCACAGCGCCGAACAATTAATTCCATCCTGAGAACTGCTTATTTTCATTATTTTGACTGTAAAATTGGAAATCAGGACAAATCTTGAGCCCCGCACATCTATTGTAAGACCTGTTACAATGGAATAACTGCATGGTTTAATGGCAAGAAAACAAACTTCAACCTAGCTGTCTCAATGGTCTGAAGAGAGCCAAAAAGCCATGCAGATGATTGTTATTTTTGTCTGATAAATATAACTGGTTTCGACGCTTCTTCTAGAAAAAGATAAAATATCTCAACCTTACCTCAACTATAAGACCGGTTCCCCAATCAGATGATCTTCCTGTCTCTACACTCCCAGCAAATAAAGATCTTCTTCCTTCATCAGATGAAGAAATGCCTTCAGGGGAATATTCTGCCAATTCGATCTCTTCTAAAGACAATGTCTTTGTTAATTCAGGAGCAAGTAGTAATGAGCCCCACTGAGTCACGCAAGAAGACCTGAAGGACCTTGCTCGTGATTTGTTTCTATCTAAGCAGCAGGTAGAGCTCCTGGCATCCCGGCTTAAGCAGTGGAACCTGGTCAAGGCACATGTCAGTATCACCAGTTTAAGGACACGGAAAAAGGACTTCACTTCATTTACTTTGACATGGAAAACAGGTTGTGCTACTGCAAAAAGGTCTTTGGTTTGTTCACCTTCCTTAGTTTCACACACAATCCTTCAGATTGGCGTCTTTCCATAGACTCTTCTGAGCGAAGTCTG
The DNA here is from genome assembly GCA_963969495.1 of Ceratothoa steindachneri. Lineage (NCBI taxonomy): Eukaryota > Metazoa > Arthropoda > Malacostraca > Isopoda > Cymothoidae > Ceratothoa > Ceratothoa steindachneri. Next base: position 121,738,807 of record OZ018326.1, read on the forward strand.
GAAGGCTGTGCTCCTGCATAATGGGAATAAATACCCCAATATTCCCATTGCACACTCATTCCATCTGAAGGAGTCGTATGAAAATATGGAGCTCCTTTTGGAAGCTGTCAAGTACAACCAGTAACAGTGTAGTCTTTGCAGATACCTCAAGGTCATTATGCTCCTTATGGGTATACAAGCGGGCTTCATAAAGTACTGTTGCTTTCTCTGTCTCTGGGACAGTCAAGCTGTGTCCAAGCACTATAAGCAGAAGGACTGGGGGTCAGGAGCACTTTCGTGCCTGGTGAACACAATATCCAAGAACATCCTCTAGGGGACATAAACAAGGCGCTTCTTACTTCTCCTCCTATCAAGCTTGGGCTAATGAAGAATTTCATGAAGGTCATGGACAAAAAAAAATGCCGCTGTCTTCCAACACTTGTGCACTTTATTCCCAGCTCTGAGTTCTGCTAAGCTCAAGGAGGGCATCTTCGTCGGACCTCAGATCCGAGAGGTGCTGAAGGATAATGAGTTTGAGGAGCTTCTTACCTTAAAGGAACTGAGAGCATCGGAAGCATTTAAGTCAGTCTGCCATGGCCTCCTTGGTAAAACAAGGGTACTAGATTACCAAGAGTGTATCGAGAAGTTGTTACAGTCATGTGAGGATATGGGATGCCGAATGTCACTCAAAATTCACTTTCTCCACTCACACTTCAACTTCTTCCCTCGTAACCACGGAGCAGTGAGTGATGAGCATGGAGAAAGGTTCCACCAAGACATGTATATGATGGAGATAAACTAACAAGGCAGGTGGAACCCCAGTATGATGGGTGACCTTTGATGGATGCTCTTGCGTGACATCCCGGAGGCAAAATACAAAAGATCGTCCAAAGAAACTCACTTCTAACTGTCTGCTGTACTATGATTTATGTATATTTTATTATCCAATTAATTTAATTCCATTAATGTTCTGTATCTATGCTGAATTTTTCTTTGTAAAAGATGAAATAAACACATTATCTTTTGAATTTATATGCAATACCAGGCAATGGCTTCGCCAGTCCTCCCCCTACGGAGCGAGCTTGCGCTTCGCTACAAAAATTAGAATTTAAAATCTAAAAAAAGCAGCCATGGTTAAATTTTTATAAATTTTTTGAACTTCACCAATTATAATAATTTTAAAAAGGAACTCTAAACTAAATTTCCTCCCTTCAAAAATATTACGTTGCTAAAATATAGTTATAGAAGATATATAAAAATACATTTTCTGAACTTTACCATTTTGTTTTTTGATATTATAAAAGAATTATTAGAAATAACTTTGATAAAAAATAAGTCATAACCAAAACTAAGATGAAATTATTATTTAAATACTCAAAAAAATCCACTTCTTAAATTATAGAGTTAGTGATGATGATGATGAAAGTAAAAAAACTAGAGGTGATAGAGCAAAAGTGTTCAAAAATTTGAATTCGCCACAACAAAATTAGCAAAAAAACACCTATTCACATCCTTGCTTCATAGCAAATAATTTGGGGGGTAAACCCGTGTAAGTGTCATTAATTCTCCTCGTATCTGTCGTGTTCGTCTGTGCGTAGTGATGTTGGGGCCAGTCAAGTTCCCCTTTTTGATCCGTTCGCCGTATTTCTTCGCGAGGGAGTTCATTCTAGGGTTCTAATAGGGGGCAGGAAGAGTTTTATAACGGGTAGCCCAAAAGTTACTTCACATTTTTAAAAATTAATAACACAAAAACTAATTAAGTTATAAAAGTGGGTGATATATAAAATGAAAGAGGAGATCTTGGACTTTTATTATTTAAATATAATACCCTTTAAGTGTTCTTCATCATTGTTAAAACAAGGGCGGATTCTTTGCACCATATTTTCCATGACATTTTCCAAAACATCAAGAGTGATTGTGTCGATTTTTTCAATGATGTTTTGTTTCAATTCTTGAAGATTATTAGGCTTATTTATGTATACCTTTTCTTTAAGGTATCCCCAAAGGAAAAATCTGGAGGGGTAGAATCAGGTGATCGTGGTGGCCAAGAAACGTCACCTAAACGTGAGAGGGACGGGTAAATTAACATTAAGATTTAGATATAACAGGTAGTAAGGTCACACTGAGAGGCAAGAAAGAGTCAAGAACAGAGCCAAAATGGTTAGACGATTAACGGATAAAGCGATGGTCTAAAGAGGGAGATTAGGAGAGACACGCGAAGTAAATTCAAACGAAGAAGAGAGGGACAAGGAAAGAGTAAGAGAAATAAAATAATTTTAATACAAAATTAATTCAATAATTAAATTGACACATCGGGTTCCCATAAAAATAAAAAGTGCAATTTTCATTTTTATGAAATTGACACATCGGGTTCCCATAAAAATAAAAAGTGCAATTTTCATTTTTATGGGAACACGAAAAAAAATGTTAGCTAGTTGGTTGTTTAAGTGGTAATTAATTAATGCAACTAGTTAAATAAAAATATTCAAGCAAAATTAATTAGGCAATATATAACGGTGTGTAAGTAGAGTCCTTATTTAACTGAGGCTGATCGTATTTAGTTAAAAGGGACTCAATTATGATAAGGTCAGATTTTGATTCAGATAATAAAGGGTGTTCCATTAAGACGGATCGCAGTTAGCAGTAAATATACATTGCAGCAAAATATATATTGAATTTTCTGCTCCTTTCAACACTACTTTCAATCATTAATATATTGATGATTGAAATTAGTGCTTAAAGAGGCATAAAACCTCATTATATATTTTGCTGCAATGTATATTTACTGCTAACTGCGATCCGTTCCGTCGTAATGGAACACCCTTTATTTTAAATAAGTATTTCACATGAATAGTAATGAGATCGGACAGAAGAGGGTTTTTTTTTACGAAGAGATCCATTCCTGCTCTGAAACTGACCCCACGGTGAGCATCAATGCGAACCTTGAGAAGACGTTCCATACATCCAATGTACGTTCTCAAAGAACATTTAGGACAAGTATATTTATATACTATTCTGGAACGCATTCCGCGTCAGAGATATGTAGATATTCCTTGGAATAGAGAATGTGCGTGTGGTGTGCTGTGAATACGGGAGAAGAAAGAAAGCAGTGTCGTAATTGGCTATGTATGTGATGGGAAGTGTAAGATCTATCCACCCGAATACAGGAGTGAGCACAGTGCGTCCACCAATCGGTAGTCAAATCTCTACGTGCGCTGACGTTTGTGTTCGCTCATGCCCGGATCCAACCCCGTACCGCGAGGTTAGCAGACCAACGACGTATCATTCGGCTAGCAAGAGTCCTAGTATTTAGTGTAGAAGCCATTTTTTCGATGATTCTTTGACATCTCTTGCCACAGTAACGAATCAACTGTTGACACTCTTGCGCAGTAATCCTGTTCCATTCATCGTGAAGAATTTCCTAGAGTTCTTGAATGATTTTTGGATTCCTCGTTTGGACTAATCTCCGCCGAGATTCCAAAAACATCCAATTAGATTCAGATCCACTCTTTGTGTAGGTCAATTCATATCAGTGATGTGCTCGTCGATTATTTAGGCATTTGCTGACTTAGCCGTGCTATAGGAGACTAATCATGCAAGAATATTGGACGTTGGGCTTATAAGGCTCGCAGCTGGGCAAATCAATTAGATGTACACTCGTGTTTTCTACTGAAATCACGCTTCGGACCATAACACTTCCTCCGCCAATCTTCATCTTTTGTGGTAAAATTGACAGATGATCTTTCACCTGCTCTCCAAAGTACTAAACCCTTGGCATCGGAGCCGCACCAATTAAACTTAGGTTAGCCACTGACGTGGACTTGTTTGGCTTAATTAGTCATCATCCCATTTACTGTACTCAGTAGCGTATGGGTGTGCGAGCGTGAAAATTGTCTTCCTCCAGCAATCGTGACAAAGTCTGCCTGGAGCAATTGCTGACCAAAATCTCACTAATCTCTCAATAACTGCTGTATCATTCTTGAATCAGTAATTCTTCACAAATTTCGGTTTTTCTTGGCGTACCGGTTGATTTACCAGCATTACATAACCTGTTTTTTCATATGTTGGATGCCTTGAGAGTCTCTACCATGACTTAAATTTAAAGACCATTCCGATGGCTCATCATTACGTTCAGCTTGCGGACATTGAAAGGAGTGGCATATTTTACAGGCCTGTTACCTGGACGACAGCTAGCAAGAGAATAACTTAATGTATACGAGATCTAACTGAAAATAGTTGCTATGCAAACAATGCAGGTTTTCTCTCTACTAGAAACCTGAGCGTTCGGATCATTTGGGATACTTAACCTTTTCTTTTGAATTGCTTATCTGTTGATTACTTTCCTTTTATTAATCCAAATTTATATGACCTTTAAACATGCGTAGTTTATACCTGTAAGCTATCTGTACACGATTTTTTTCTAAACCTTTTATTTCTTCTAGCAAAGGTTAGGGAAGCTCTTGTAATAGAAATCCAGGCGTTCGGATTTTTTTAAAAATTTTAAGACCCCATCTGGCGACTGCCTACTGGGGCATAAGTCGCCGTCAGGCTTTCAAATCTTTTTGAATGATACTGTATGTCGAGGAATTCCTAATTTTAAAACACTAAGGATCTGAATTCTTTCAACAAAGTTGAATACGATTTAGCTAAAAGCCTATGTAAAGAGCAACATATTGGTACCAAATCCAACTAGCAAAGGTGTATTACTAGTATGGCAAAACCTATAGTGTTTGAGATATTATCGTGAGTTGCCTTTTTGTTTGATCTTTGGCAGCAGTGCAGGATTGAGTTAATCTTTTTTTATCTTTCTGTGGGCAAAAATGTTGAGAAATAAAACGAAACAAGGTTTATTACCAGTATTCCACATTGACAATGATTCGAAACTTAAGGTCAAGCAAAGAAATACAAGGGTATCCGGGATTACAGGGCGAAGGTGGTATTCGTTCGCATGATAATTATCTCAGGAAAAATAGAACAAGTGTTTTTATTTTTTGAGATATATTTGTCAAATTTGGGTTAGTTTGTCATCATGACATGTTATGTTGATCTCACTCGATGAACCCACCATTGGCTTTGATAACAGCCTCTAGGCGACCTTGGAACCAGCCACTGGTCTTCGTCAAAATCTCCCGTTATATGACTCCGAAGGCCCTGGTAATCCCGGAAATTAGCTCGTCCTTCATGTAGCAGCTGGATTTTCTGGCGACTCGTTCCACCGCGCATCACACAAAAAAGTCGAGGGGGTTGCAGTCAAGAAAGTTAGGCGGCCAAATTTCAAGTAGTGTGATCGAAGAACTTATGCGACAGCACGGCCTGGGTATTCCGCTTGGTATCTTAGGGCTCAGAGTTTATCTACCATACGTAAGGCCTCCCTGCTGCTACTCAGTCGATCTAGGGCTTCACCACCGCGCTCAGAATACGGATGTGATCCCCAGAGAATAAGTGGGATGATTTGACCTCATTTTTCACTACTGACGACCCTAAAGATCATGATTGTTGCTGAAAATTTCATCTGCCCGACTCTGGGCACGCCTTTGGGTGCAACCATGAGCCATCTCTGGTTCTGGAAGTTAAACTTCTGATCTTGGAATAAATTCTTCTTGTCGGAGAAGAACCACAGCATGTCGTACTCTAGCGGAGTCCGACATGTTTCAACTTGTTGATCAGCATATTGGTGTGCTTAAGGCGTTTTTCCTGCATCGACTTGGACAGAAATTATCCCTTATTCACCCTGTATGAAAAGTAGCGAATTTTCTTATGGACCAACATCTACACCTTTCTAATTACAATGGTACACATCGACTTTCTTGGATAATTTTATAAATTTAAGTGAAGAATTCCGGCGTTCTGATGGCATCGGATCGCCAACCATGGGTTTTCTTTCTGTTGTCTCTTCACAGTCGAATCTTGAATCTTTTAGCTCGTTTCTGACCTTTTCCACCCTCCTTCAGCTGACGACGTTGAGGAAATCTGAAATGTCCTTGTTTATCCTTCAAGCGCAGATTCCTCTTCCACAAATTGAGGGAGTTTCAAAATATTACATAGTCAATTATTCTGCAAAAAAACTAAAGCAAAAATGCTTATTGTCTTTAAAAAGAAAAAGACCGATAACGAAGGTAAAAAAAAATGCGTAAAATTACCATTTGATAATTGCGAACGAATTCCGTCCGCACCCTGTGTGAGACTCGGCAACGGGGTTCGAATAGTTACTTTTGAGTGGCTGTAATTACAAACCGAGAACTTCTGTTTGAATTGGTTTGGTAGGGCAGCTTAATTCTGTGTTGATTTTTTTTAGCTATTTTTAGCTATGTTCCCCTTCTCTTTTTCTAGCGTATTACTTTTTCTTTCCTGGAATAGCATGTGCTCGTTGGAATAGGCAATTTCGTATTCATTTTCGTTAATCACAAAAAGTAAAACATTAGAGGTAGATGAAAGACAGAAAATGATATGAAGAAGTATTAGGCCAAGTGCGATATGATCCACCTGTGCGTCACAAATGGTTTAAAAATAGCTTACAACTATTTTATTGGGTTCTCTTACCTTTTAATATTATCAAAAAACCAATTACCTCTCAGTATCAGCGTTATTCATATAGGACAGTTAAATGTATATAATTTTACCCACGACTTACCATGCTCAATTAATAGACCTGAATTGTTTGTTATTAGTGCGTTTTCGAATATTCTCATATAAAATCATTTAAGTGCTATTTTATCTTTGAAATGTGTCATAATTTAAAAAATATATATATTTTTTAAAATTGCGGTATTAACTCCTACTCAGATGATCCCTAGATAACTAATTTTAGCAGAGTACTGGAATGTAATTTTTAATGTTGAAGTATACCGAGTGACAACCAAAAATGACCCTTTTTATAATCTGTATTTTGTTTCATTAAAGATGAAGGTAGAAGTATCATTACAAAGAACAATATTTTAAATTTTATTAGCTAGTTTAGGTAACCTAGGCTTACGGTAAATAGTCTATCCAAGCCTAGGATAGCCTATCTATGCAAATATAAAATAGTTCTGTTTTAGGCTCTCAAAAATGGCACAATTAACTCTTGAACAGCGCAAGTTTCTCGTAGAATTAATGATTCTACATGGCTCCATAATCAAATCAATTCTTCATTTCCAAGCAAGATATGGTATACAATTAGATAAAAAAACAAACAAGAGAAATTGCCCCAAGGGGAATGCACACAGCACAATTCGTACTTTAAATAAAGGAAATTCCGGTCGTAAGAAAATCGTGAGGAAGGAAACGAATATTGACAACGAATGGACTTAAATTGATGCTGATGAAACAAAGTCATTTAGAAAATTGGCTGCTGAGATACATTTGAATAGAGAAGCTGTCAGGATAAGCAGCGACGGTTATCATTTTGCTTAGGGTTAAAGAACTGTGCGATGATAAACAATTAGTATTGAATAACATAATTTTCAGTGTTGAAATAACATTTATGGGATCTATTTCTTTAAAGACCATGAAGCAAAACAAGCTTCGTCATTTAATGCTGCCAGATATCTTGACATGCTCAAAAGCAATTTTGCGCCAATATCACTATCCTGACGAATAGCTTCAGCAAAATAGCGTTACAGGCCATACTGTATGTGCCACTATGAGATGGTTAAAGGCTCAATTTCCTCAACGACTAATGTCGCCTAGGACAAATTTCCCCTAGCTGACCAGGTCACCTGACTTGACACCTTTATGCTACTTTCTATGGACTTCTGTAAAAGAAAGACTATTTATAGCTGTGCCATCAAATATCGCAGAACTAAAGAATGAGATTCTAGAAATCATCGCATCCATCAATGTCAATACTTTGGAGAACGCCATAAGAAATTTTACTAATCATATTGACAAATTCATAGAGTCCGGTGGTTGTTACTTCGATTTTTGAAAAGCTAGCCAATAAAATTTCAAATATTGATCCTTGTAAAGATATTATTCCTACCTTCAAGCTTTAATGGCTAACAAATTAAATTATTATAAAAAAGGGAATTTTTTGGCTGTCACTCGGTAGTTGAATAAAAAAAATAATAAATTTAGTAATAAAAACACAATTGACATCATTAGGAATGATATTTCCTCATCGTAAAACAAGTTGGTCGATTCAACAGTTAAACTAAACCCTGATTCTTTATAGGAAAAAACCCATTTGATGATGGTCTCATTTATCATCACTAGTAAAGTGCACAAGCAACTTCAAGGAAAATAGTTTCTTTTTATCCATGATTAGCAGCAATCAGTTGCAAATTGTTGAACAGATAGCAAGTTTGTCTCCGCCATTATCAAGAACATTAGGTCGTCCCAATCGATCACCAGTTGGTTTAACCAACACATCTTTCTTAAACTTACAAACTCCGTCTGACATTTGTGAACACCATCCCCATAAGGATACATGCAGAGTATGTTTATGATTGCAGGTGTTGCAATGTTGTCTTTACGAATTCCTTAAAGCTTCCAATGTCGCTTATGCCACTCTGCAAATGCCTTGTCACATGTGGGTTATCTTACAGGATAGAGCAAAATACAACTTAAACCAACCGAAGCAATATCAAACTGATATCTGAACATACACTCGGCATTTCAACCTGATATCTTATGTGAACCATGACTTTAAACTCTTGACTTGAAAATGCAACTTGACATTCCAGTGCCCAGAATAGATTTTAAGTTATATAGTACTTAACTGCTCTTATCTTTTTAATATTGCATTCTGAATCAACTCCCAGATTTATCAGGTTCTTAGACCATCTTGCATAATTATGATCTGAGAAATAAAATTAGGGCGTATTTTTGACAAAAAAAGTTATCCGGGAAAGAGTAAATGGGTTACATGCTGTACAAGATCGATATAGTTTAACTTATTCCGTTCTGAGTCATCCACTTCAAAGTATTTAATATTAGACCTTTTTTTAAAAGTAATTCGGTCTCAGTGATGTTATCAAACTCAGGTACTCAACCAAAAGTTTAGAACAAATGGATTGACTTCTTCAATAGTTATAAGAATACATTAATAGAAAGCATCAATAATTGATATATAAAACATAAAAATAAAAACAAATGTGGATTTTATTGGAAAAAAATTTATTTAGTCAGTACAACATATAAATTCTCGCCTCTCTATACTACAAATTTCAAAGGCGACAAAATTTTCGGGGGGTGATCACTATTTGGCCGATTCTAAGGAAATATTGGAGCAGAAGAAATCAAACATCGCCAGCAAACTATTTCCAATGTGCAATATAAGTTTATAAAAAATGGTCAATATGAACATGAAACAATGATGGAAAAGATAGCAAAGATGGAGTAATGAATATGTAAAATGAATAAAAAGAACAAGAATGTATGTACTATAGAGTGGGGTAGTTCGTGTTAGTTAGTGTTCAAGTTATCCACAACTTAAACTTGCGGGGAGAACGTTATATGCAAGCATTCAAGATAGAATGAAAACCAAATATACTCGTTTTTTTTGACCTTACACGCGAATAAAAATGATATTATTCGAAGAAAAACTATTCAAATCTAAAAGGTCATGTTTGGACTTTATAAGTAGAGAGCTCGGTCAAGCAGTCTTGCAGTTTAGTGATCGATAAGTTGAGAGTGAGGTTTTGCAGTCTTACAGTTCACAGATCTATAAGATGAGAGCGAGGTCTTACAGTCTATCACATCACGGATCTATAAAACCAGGGGAAGGTCTTGCAGTCTTTCAGTTTCTGGATCCATAAGTTAAGGGTGAGGTCTTGCAGGCTTTCAGTTCCTGGATCCATAAGTTAAGGGTGAGGTCTTGCAGTCTAGCAGTTTACAGATCTATAAGATAAGGGTGAGGTCTTGCACTCTTCCAGTTTACGGATTTATATGATGAGAAAAAGGTCTTGCAGTTGACGGATCTAGTAGTGTGCCATTCAAGTGCCATAATCAGTCGCGAATCCTTCCTTTGGCACAGCTTACTCAATTAGCTTTCTAGTGACCTGGTGGTCTCGCGAAGCTTCCAGAACATCTAATCTAAAACGCTTCTATGAAATTTCCAAAAACATGAGAAGGCACTGTAAGAGGATTGGAATATTAAAAATTGAAAGCATGTATTTATTAGAGAGGAAGTTGATTTGCAACTGAAAATTGCTCTGGTGTTCCTAAGTGGCAATATATGTGTTATAATATAAGGTGAAGCTCATAAATATCGGGAAGACAAGGATGTATAGATTACCCGCAGGGAAAAAGAAATTGGATTCGAAATACATTCGTCCTAATCATAAATGGGTCTAGGATGAACATGATAGGGCTTATGCATTCTAGTAATTATGTGACCTCAAAACATTTTTTTAATATAGCACCTCCCTTTTGAGGAACCCTGATTTGTTAGCCCTCGACACCCAAAATATAAGTAACTATATAAATGTGGTGGGAGGCATAGGTTGATGGCGTTGATGTGCGCTAACCTCACATTGTAGCGAAAATGATGACGGTACATCCTGTAAAATGAAAATAATTAGTAAAGAGTTAATAATGACAAGCTGAAAGAGTCTAAATTCAGATATCGATGCAAATTAAATTTTAATATTTATTTATAATTGATGATGTTATTGCTTATGCGTGTCCTTCCGGTCCCACTTCCGGCAGGTGTATCTGCGGCTATATATATATATATATTCGCCACGTTTTCTCTTTCTTCATATCCACCACTTTATTGACATATATTGACTTACAAACTCTCTGCGTTAGTTTTCAAACTGCGAAAAGTTGACAACTGTATGGTTGAAGAGACAAGTAAAGCCGAATCTGAAAATACTACTCTTGATGTAACGTTGAAGAACAACAAAGTCCAGATTTTTATAATTAAAGTGAAACCCGTTCTAGATTAAAACTTTTTACACTCTGGACCAAACGAGTGCATAATTGGTTTAAGGAGGACAAAATTTAAGGCATTAAAAAAGTTTTGTGATGGCATTTTTCGCCAAGTGCTCAGTGGAGCTTCGTTTCCCCCCTTCGTTTTCCATCTTCTGGCGGCGCATCAGAAGTATGATGGGAACGGACGCTCCAAAGCCCATAAAAATACAAGTAAACACCAAGACACTCACAAACACGAATGATATCCTTGATGCATTCAGGTCTCACTGGGACGAAGTACACTCACATAGCCAACCCAAACCACACGCACAAGATCACTTCAAGCTTGTTCAAGAATGGTGCAGGCTCCATGCCAATGAGCTGGAGCCGGATGATCGAAATGGAGGTGCTCGACAATTTAAGCACATTAACTACCCCAATCACTATCTAAGAAACAAAACACTACATCAAAGCTAAATGTAAACGTGCCTTCGTTCACTATATCATACAAAAAGCACGACAATCACACTCACTATCAGCAAGGATGTCGAGACGGCCTTCGATAAAGTGTGGCAAGCGGAGCTTCGTTGGAAACAGCCAACAACACGGAGCTGCCTCTCTGCACTAGAAGGCTCCTATCGCACTACCTTACGGATAGGGAATGTTACATACGTTACAACAACACACTTACAAGCCGATTCACCCCACGCGCTGGGGTACTACAGGGCAGCGTACTGGCACCCATACTCTTCATAATTTATAAAGACCATTCTCGTCTCCAGCGTGCGCCCTGACATACTTGCGCGCCGAGCACAAATAATACTAAATAAAAAGACAGAGTAAGAAGATACGTCGCTCATAACCACTATATAGCGCGCAAAAACACTACATGCAGAACATCCAGATACACGATCACATACGCGACCAACATTATCCAAACCCATAAGACTTGTATACAAATCCACAACAAAAATCCTACGGGCAACATTTGACAAGTACTTACACTTTCACACAGAGCAAAACACCACACAAGCCAAAGCAAAACGAATGAACAACATACGAAAGAGGTTTTATCCCAACTGTAAAAAGATGCACCTACACCTATACAAAACACTAATCGGACCAATACTTACATATACACCAAAAGCATTAATAGCCGCAAGCCACACTTGGAAAAAGAGTGCACAGCGCATACAAAACTCCTCTCTGAAGCGCGCCTGTCGCTCTCCTCTGTACACGAGAATGTCGACACCTCACGACACAAACAAACTCACTCCTCTAAATACATACACTTGCTCGAAACTAACTCGACAACTGGGAAAACTCTAGAGAGACCCCATTTACAACGACGCTCACTACATGCAATATGGTGATGCTTGGGAACGCAAATTCCCAGCAGCAAGGAACGACTAGCTGCTAGAACAACTATACACCTAAATAGCAACATCGGGGTAAGTTTCCTTGATTGTAAAAGACACCTCCGTGCCGAAGTGTCCCAGACACTAAGCCACCACGTCTCGACGATCTAGAAAAGCCGCCGTTCTAGCAAGACTTAAAGTCTCCCGAACCGATCCTCCAATCTTGCCAGTCCAAACACCACACTTTCACATGATATCGGCATACACTCCGCACCGGTGTTTAGCCACCGGCCTTTAATCTCTTCCTATCCCCCTCTCGAGTTCATTTCCGAACCGCTTCTCTTCGACTGGAACGATTTCCTAGATATTTACAGGAATCCCTCGCCTTTTCTTTCTATACTGCTTTGTCTTTGTCTTTGCAATAAAATCCGTTTGCCAAACGTCCGTGATGATGGTCTAGTGTGCTTTTTAAGTCTTTAGTTTTGCTAGTCTTTCAAATTCTGCACTACTCGCTCTTGAGGCGCGAGCTAAGTGAGCGGGGGTGTATGGGCGGAGGGGCTCCCCCCCCCCCATAACGGCAACCCATAGCTCAGCTTGATAACGGCTTCCAGTAATCAAACGCCGTGTTTTTAGTAATAAAAAACTACTAATGGTGTTTTGAGTCATTTCAGTCATCATTTAAAGTTTCGTTTTGGCGCAGAAAGCAGTGATTTTTAAGATTCGAGGGGCGGTCAATAAGTTTTGCGAATCGGTGAGGGAAAACAGAGGAAGGGGGATGGCTCCGTCCTTGTCTATTTAAGAAGCAGTATCTAATCGCCGATCGTCAGTTACAAATTTTTCAACAATGGAGAAGGTTGAGCACCGCGCAGTGATCAAATTTTTGACCAAGGAAGGCAAGAATGCAAAAGAGATCCATGAACGCATAGTTGCAGTGTACACCGACAATGTCCCTTCCTATACAACCATTGCTCGCTGGAATAGGGAGTTCTGCCATGGTCGTGAGTCCCTTGAAGGTGACCCCCGTCCAGGACGCAAGTCAGATCCGACCAACGAGGACAATGTGGCCCGTGTGGAGAGAATGATCCTCGAAAATCGACGGGTGAAGGTCGAAGAAATCGAGCGAGAACTTGGAATATCACATGGAAGTGTTATCAACATCATCCGCGACAACTTGGCCATGATCAAGGTCTCTCTCTGCCCGTTGGGTCCATAGAAACCTCACGCCACATGATCGACTTCAACGTCGTAAAAGTCCACAAGGCCAGAGTTGCACAAGCTGCCCTGCTGAGCGAGTGCGGATTTAAGGAGCTCAACCATCCCCCCCCCTACAGTCCAGATCTAGCCCCTAGCGACTACTTTTTATTCCACCAGCTCAAGGCTGCACTGCGTGGATGCCGGTTTGGAGACGATGAAGATGTCCAGCTCGCCGTCCAGGAGTGGATTGAACAGCAGTCGGGAGATTTCTGGTTGTCGGGAATTCGAAGCCTCAGGGACAAGTGGCGCAAGTGCATTGAAGTCGAGGGTAGTTATATTGAAAAATAATAAAACACTGTTCCTCATATGTCGTTTCCTTTTATCCGAATTGCAAAACTTATTGACTGCCTCTCGTAGTATCACTGCAAATATAACCTTAACTAGAGTGCTAGTATCTTAAAAATAATTGCTTACCACACCTAGCCGAAACCGTAAGTGACGACTAGAATGCCTGAAAACACCAACAATAGTGTTTTTTACTAGTAAAAACAAGGCATAGGTCTTCTGAAGTTTCACCTATTTCACTCTCAACCGCCCGACCACCTTACCGCTTGAAAAACTGTATCTTATAATATTTACCAGTCACATTTCAAGTTTTAAAACTAAACATATCTTTACATTTCAATGATGACCCTTGCACACGCGTATTATGATCGTTTTAATCCGTATCTAGCCACAGCACAATAGCTGTTAGATTTACATTCATAACATTTTCAGAGCTTTACGTCATGCTTCTTTTTCGTTTACAAGTCTCTTTTACAATCCATTGCACACCTGCATAGTTTGATTTAAAACGCATAGTTCTTTCTTCAAACTTTGTCTTTGCAAGATAATCGATATAAATCTTCTTGGTAATGCTATCTACCCTGCAAGGATAGTAAGATTAATTGGGTGGCACACGAAACAACTTCGAATTAAAAAAACTAAAGTACTTTCTACCAAAATGCTTTAATCCCTTAACTTATGTTTTATTTTACCTGTGCTCAAGCTCAGGTCATTTGTTTTAATTTTTTAAAAGATTATTTCTCTCTTATTCAGTATGGAGAGCTTTTGGTATGCTATCCCTTCCTATCCTCGCGTAAAAAGATTTTCTTATATTACCCTTGCGCTAATTTCTCAGTTCAATACTCAATCCTCACTCGCATAACTAAAAGTCTTTCCGATTTATAAACCAGCCTTGTGTTATGAGTAAAACTTATATCTCTCATTATTTTTAAAGTGCAATGCGTTATAAGTGAGTATTCAATAATACATTCTTTCCATCAGCTAAATGAGATGATGCTTTATGCCTTGAATTGCAGTAGAAAATTAAGAACCAAATGAATTAAATAAGAGTTGTGCAGTGAGTTGGCCGTTTGTAAAGACTGCAGCGATAATGGAGAGCAATTGCCTGAAATCTGCCATAGATTTAGATGCCAAAATAGGGTCTGTGAGTAATCGTATTTCCATTGACCTATGGACTTATCATTTTTCAAGCTCACGATTACGCGTTGTTGCTCGTAGTTTTAAACCATTTTTACTAAGATTAATTAATCAGCGAGGTTTTCACTGTCCTTCAGTATCAGTCTATGCCTCACTTTGTTAACTATCAAAGCGATAACTACGTATATTTGATATTCAGCTGTTTCTTTACCATAAAGCCTTCTTTTCTGCCAGAGCAATTGAACTATAGTTGGAGCGGTTGATTTTCTGTCGGAGCGCATAATTTTTTGTCGGGGCGCATAAATCTTTGTCGGGGCGCATAAATTTTTGTCAAAGCACTTGAATTTCTGCCGGAGCGCTTAAATTTCTGCCGGAGTGCTTGAATCCCTGCCGGAGCGTTTAAATTTCTGTTGGACGCGTGAATTTTCTGTCGGAGCGCCTGAATTTCTGTCAGAGCGCTTGAATTTCTGAATCGTACGGGCGCCAGGAAAATCGCACGCTCCCATGGTCTACAGGCCATGTGGACGACCACATTTCATTAAATAATTGCCTGTGTTACTATATGTACTCTGAACACATGGAAGAGATAGAATATCAATGAGCTGAGGGTGCTTAGCTAGATAACGAAGCAGCCAGGGGCTGGTCATCATTGAAGGAAAAGATGCAGAAAGACGGGTGGTACTCTGTTCGCTGCTAATCAGCGAGCAAGAAACTGTCTGTAGTCTGTTGATTGCCACCCAGTCCACTTCAAACAAGCGTGGAGAAGATAACTCCTACGGCAGAGACGAAGGAAGTAGAGACAGCGGTGATATGACTGGGCATGAGTGTGATGACGCGTTTGGATGTAGCTGTTTGCGCGCCCGCTTCAAGTTAGACGCACCGCCTGATTGGCGGCAGCTTCTTGCGAGCGCAAAAAATAATTAGTGTCTGCTCTCCTTGATAATCGAACGTGGTACCTAGGATTGGAATTCCAACCCTTCTTTCCACCCTGATAGGAGAAGCTACGATGAAGAGGATGAAAGAAGAAGATTAAAGAGGGTTAAAGGAAGACGAAATGTGCAATCAATTTTATCCCCAATTATAGGGTCCAAGGGTGGGGGGAGGGATAGTAACCTCACCTCTCGAGGGTCATACTTAAAGTAGAGGATCTCCTAAAGTACGGATATGAAGTACCTTTCGCCTCTTTGAGATAATGACATTCCATTTCCCAATCTTGAGTTTGTCCATTTAGGATTTCTCCCCTTACCATTAAATTCAGAATTTCGATTCCTGACACCCTTTCTGACCTCGTCACTGCCTCTCCACATCGCCCTTAAAAGGCTTTTAATCCTTTCTATCCTTAGATGTCTCTCAGAGACACTTACCGTCCTCGACACACATTTAACATCCTCTAGTTACACCAGACTTCTTATCATAGTCTCGCTCTTCTGAACTTCCTCTCAACTTGGCTCCTTCATTTGCCGTTTATCTTCAAACGCTTGAGATAAGAAAATAGCTTCCGGATTTGTCATGGCAATGTACATAAAAAGGTCTGGATTTACCTGTGTGAGAATTCGTCGGTTGCCACCTCCATAGTACGAAATATATAGTGTATAATGGTAGTTATTAGAGGAGTAGTTGAGTCGAGGAAGTGAATAAGGAAATTATACATTATTTTCTATTAATTCTCTGATGTTAAATTCGCCATTGAAAATGAAAGATAAGAATAGGGAATTGGGAATTGGTAAGAACCTATACAAATCGCAGGTTTCTTTGAAGCCTCACGATGTAATTTGGGTTCAGAGGAGAATTAAAATTATTAGGTAAAATATGAATTAAGCAGGCAATGGCTACGCCACTGCCCCTAGGCGGGAGAGCTTGCGCTTCACTATTAAGATTAAAATTTAAAATCTTAAAAAAGCAGCCATGGTTTAATTTTTATAAATTTTCTGAACTTCGCCAATTATAATAATTTATAAAAGGAACTCTAAAATAAATTTCCCCCCTTTTAAAATATCACGTTGCTAAAATATAGTTATTGATAGAATAGAAGAAGATATATAAAAATAAATTTTTTGAACTTCACCATTTGTAATTCTTTGGGTTTTAAAAAATTCACAAAATTTTGATATTATAAAAGAATTATTAGAAATAACTTTGATAAAAAACATAAGTCATAACCAAACTAAGATGAAATTATTATTCAATTACTCAAAGAAATCTCCTTTTTAAACTATAGAGCTAGTGAAATGATGATGATGATGATGATGATGATGATGATAATGATGATGATAATGATAAAGGTTGTAGCGCCAATCTGTACTCTTTAAGATGCTTATATTTCTCAGTGGAGACATGCTGATTAACTTGACATCAGAACCAGAGGTATCTAGATCTTGTGACACCCGATGTGGCTTAACTTCGCTAATATTAAAAGCGTTTTTCTACTCGATTAAGACTTATCCATTAGGTAGAGTATTTAGATAAATTTCCAACATAGTTCATATCCAACTATATTCACCATAATATTGGAGATGAACTTCACTTTCAACACACACACACACACACATATATATATATATATATATATATATATATATATATATATATATATATATATATATATATATATATATTACAAGAGAAAAGGACATTGGAAGACAATGATAAAATGAGAGCAAAGGATAGCACATTGAAGGCAATCTATAGTGCGAAGAACGAAATAACACCAGGGAAAAGAATGAATATCATTGCCGGGGAGCGAATACGGGTTTCGTAATTGTCGATCAGATACTCTACCATGGAGCTACTCGGTACATCAATTTAAACCTACCCAAAGCGTCACCGTATCAAACCAAGGATCTTTCAAGTCGAGAATGAACTGCCACGGGATTTCTATACAATATCTCTAACCCGCTCAAAATATAAAAGTTCACCATACATACCAAATACAAAAGAAGAGCAACTACAGGCTCTGCGACTAGCAAAAACTACTACATGTCTTTCGCCATGTTTAATTTGTGCCTTTGCTCTCACGATATTTCTGTATTCGCAGTATTGATTTTCTACATCGTACTGTTTTTCTTATATTTGTGTCTTCCCATGCCCGTTTCTCTTGTTTGTTTTTTAAACAATTCATGTTACTTGTATCATGTGCTCAATCACGTAATATTTCTCTTTCTCTTGTATTATATGGATATATAGTTGCAATCCACGATTTCTGCATCTTTCTTTCAGCCATAATGATTAGGACACTTAGGTAGTTTTCTATAACAAAACTTACATTCGCTTCAAACCAAGTAATGCATGATAAATTACAGATATAAAATAAGCATGGTTCTTAGTTGCACATGTACATTGTACATGTTAGGATGGATGAAACTGCAAGTCACGTGGAAAAGAGCACTTTTATTCCAAAAGTATGGTGGTTAAAATGATGCTAAATGCATAATTCTATTAATTCTACTTCTGTGACAACCAGCAAATTTAGGGTAGTAACATACGTCCTTGAACTTCACCTTCAGCCATTACCTTGTGAAGTTCCAAGCGGCAAATATGACTAGGGGAGCCACTATACTTGGCTACATCCAGGTACTTATTGTTAAGCTAACTCAAGATCATTTTTCTATCAGAGCCATAGCTAAAAGGGTTAAACGCTCCAAAAGTGTCGTACATAATATTATATCACGTCGCAATAACACAGGTTCATGTATCAGTGGAAATTCTACTGGCAATCCTAGGAAAACCTCAAAGAGAGATTACCAAGCTATCGTCCGTATCTCAAAAAAGGAGCGATACAAGACAACAGCAGGATTTCCCTAAAAGTAAATGAAACTATGGCCATTAGTGTTCCCAGGATATCAGTATCACGCCGCCTGACAATCAGGTCTTTAAAATCTCGCACACAAGTAGTTAAGCCATTGAACAGCCCTAAGCAAGAAAGAAAGATTATTCTTCGCCACTAAGCCCATTCTAGAGAGAGAAGACCAATGGTCCAAAGTAAACTTCAGCGATGAATCGAAGTACAATTTGCTGGGTTCAGATGGCAGGAGGTTTGTTCGTCGAAGACATGGCGAAAGATTATCAGTAAACTGAGTGAAGAGCAACGTCAATTTTGGTGAAGGAAGAGTTATGGTATGGGGCACAATTTTTGGTGGAAGGTACTGGACCACCTGTCCACTTTCAGGAAATGGTGTATGCTCAAGTGTATTAAAAACTTCTGCAACCACATGATTTGCTCCATATAAGGGCCTCCTCTGCCCAACCTGTCATTTTTTATACAGGATAATGCACCTTGCCACACGGCAGAGTTGGTGAAGAATTTCATGCATCAAGGGGGTGTAAATGCCCTCATGGACTAGCCTGCTCAGAACTTGGACCTCACTCCGATTGAAAATTTGTTGAAGACGCTCGGAAAAAGGAGTAAGGAGAGAAAGGCAAGATCTTCGTAGAACTTTGGTAAATGTTACAAGAGAAGTGGAGCAAAGTAACAACAGAAGAATGCCTTCGGTTAATGCGCTCCTGTGGCATAACATGTCAGTGCGTAATTGATAGTAAAAATATATATACCAAGTAGTAATATATTGTAACAACAGAAAATTAGTTGTTAACTAATTTATATCATTGTACCTTCTCATCTACGTCTGTCGTGTTATCTGTCCGGATTATTTTCACCACCATATTTTGGGGAATGAAAATGCTCATATACACGTAACATTACAGTTTCATCCATACTAACATGTACAACTTATAGCTATGCTTATTTTATATCTGTAATTTATCATGCATTACTTAACATTATTTGGTTTGAAGCTACTGTAAGTTTTGTGATGGAAACCTAAGTGTATGAATCATTATGGCCGCTACTTAATATATATATATATATATATATATATATATATATATATATATATATATATATATATATATATATATATATATATATATATATATATATATATATATATATATATATATATATTTGTGTATACCACGTAAGGAAAAGGAAGAAAATGTTAAGCTATCGAAAGTACTAACTCCAATCAATCTTTCCTTTCCCTTACTTGGTATACACAAATATTTATACTTATCACTTGTTACCTCTCCTGATTTTTACCCATATATATATATATATATATATATATATATATATATATATATATAATTATCTTCCTTAATCAATGTTTGATTATTATTTGATATTTAAAAATTCGAAAAGGCTTATGTATCATTCTTTCCTTATTCCCTATGGGTTATTGAGCATCTACCGTGCCACGTGTGTATTGAGATTTTCCCGTTCATATATATATATATATATATATACTGTAAGATTTCATTGTATAATTTTGCGATCATTTTCGTTATGGACTTCATCATATCATCTTCAGTCGTATACGACTGAAGAACTACACAATGAAGCGAAACAAATAGCCAAGAATCGAGTTGAAACCAGCCAGAAAAGAGAAATAGAGTAAATGGACAGGTTAACGCAAGTAAATAGATTGAAAGCCTTAATAATTTCGTTCTCTTGCATTTACGATGGCTAGGGAGAAGAAATGGAAGTCAATAGAGTAATTTCGGGAGCTACATATATGTACATACTTTCCCCACAAAGGGGTGGATGGTGCAACACGGGTACATGTATGCATTTTTATTATAGCTCTAGTACACACTCATTTTCATGTGACCGATGAATGATTCGTCAATTTTTATTCTAAAGTTACTCCAAGCGAATCGCATCTGGTAAGAAAAGACAAAAAAATCTCATTTCGCAGGCGGTCGTGTTGAAGTGCATACTGACCAATTTAACTTCACATGGGAGATGTTCGCTCTGCCTTCCATCTCAATTAGTATATGATGATTAATAATATTGAACCCTTTTAAAATTTTAAACGCTTTTATTACAGAGAAACGCAATTTTTTGCTTGCAAGTAACAATATAATGATCAAAGCTTATATTCTTTCGGTTATGCCTGAGTTCGAAAGTTCATTTAGTTGTTCTAGGCACTAGAGAGTTCATTTAGTTGTTCTAGGCACCAGAGAGTTCATTTAGTTGTTTTAGGCACCAGGGAGTTCATTTAGTTGTTCTAAGCACCAGAGAGTTCATTTAGTTGTTCTAGGCACCAGAGAGTTCATTTAGTTGTTCTAGGCACCAGAGAGTTCATTTAGTTGTTTTAGGCACCAGCTCTAAATCAGTTGCATGTTTATGTTTCGCAACCAAAATTGAGCAGCGTACTGAAAATAAGGACGGGACAAGAGATTTACACAAAGGTAAGACAATATATTTCTACCCTGAACATGGGGACGTAGGTAACATATTGTAGCATCCCGTTAGCTTCCTTACAGTTTCGACACAAAGTTTTAAGTACTTCCAAAGTTGGCACTACATGCTCTCTTTTTATGTTAACCGACTCAAGAGTTTTTCTGGTTATTTATCTTCTCACTTAACTGCTTTGTCTATATCTCTTTGTAAGTTCAGATCGCAAGAAAAAAAACAGTTTTCTAGTTTCTTTAGGGATTAGGCTCGCGTTTAGAAATATAAGCAACCGCTTTTTCCTGATCAATTTTCGCTTTTCAGACATTACGTTCGACGAACATATGATATAATTTACGTTATAAAATAGTTTTGGAATAAACAAAACAATATTTAGGTTGCGCCAAGTATTTGTAAACACAATTTTAGGCAGCTGTAGATGACCCAAACTTTATGATCTTCCTACTTTAATCCGGGCATGAAAGTTTCCAACTATATTGAAACTGAGATTGCCCTCTTATTTAACATCACCAGATCCTTCATGTTTACGGTCAGAAAAGAGCTACTAAGTTCAGACCTGGACATGTCATCGGTGCCCCAAAGACTTTCTTATTGGACAGATGTCAGGACGACCGACCTTTTCCAGAAGGCTAAAGATACTCAACGACAATTCTACAAATCAATGAAGATCATTGTCAATTAGCTCCATGAAGTTAAGTCCATCATCGGAGATGTGATGAACAAAGACATCAGCTACAAGTCCAAGTTGAGAAGTACAGGGAAATTTATATCGAACAAAACCAAGGTGATCCGTGTATTCCGGTATATATGTATGTTCCTCCTAAATCTCCTGAGTTAAACCATTAGAACTACTGCGTTTGGGGTGTCTTTAAGAAGAATAGCCAGTTGCTTCACAATAACAATGAATCATTGAAGACTGCCTCCGTAAACGGTATATCAACATAAATAAAAAATCACTTGTTCCGGGCACGCAGTGCTTCAGAAGCCGCATTAAGGTCCCCATAGAGGCTTACGGTCGTTTTTTTACTAAACTTTAACTCAACGTATGTAAAAACAAGTATACTGTGAGGGAATGCCCTCGAATAACCAGCGTGAGAGGAAGCCGCTCTCGAACTACCCCTTTCAGCCCCTTCGCTCTAAACCACGTGCTCCTAGGCGTGGAAAGTTTAGAATCTTCCGACCCAGCTGTATTTGCTTTCGGACGCTCCTCGCTCCTCCCTCCCTCGCGATAACGCCAAGCTTTCGCACCCATGCTTTTCAGGTATGTCTATTCCCTCACGAGTGCAGCCGTACTAACCTCACCCCTATATCATGGAGCAAAATTTGATGTCCGATCAGACTCGTTATCTCGAAGTAAGTTTACATAGACTGACGTCGAGAATCCTCTAGGGACGGCCATGCCCTGGGGCTATCTAACAAACCGACCACCTGGCTATTTACCCCTGAGTCTGCCATAGCTTGAGGAGATTGAGAGCCTGCTATTCCCTCCGTTCAGATCGAATACCTTAGAGGTGCTCTCTACCTAGAATTTTAAAAAATTGCTTCATAAGAGTAAGCTTTATGTGGAGCGGAAGGAGAGAACATTTTGTGGATAAATGAGGATGATTCTGGGCATTGAAAATTATTAGTTCACAAGATCTTCGTGTAGATCAATTCGGCCCCATATACATAATGTTTCTAATTTGATTGACTATCGAGGAGACATCGAAAACAACATAAATTCGTCTATCCTGATTGAATTCCCATTTACATTCCTATTGCATTCAAATCATATTTTCCAGGTGTAAGTTATGTATTTTGCGAGAATCTAAGATGGCTGGACGTTCGCATGACATATATTCATGCAGACCGAATTTCTGGCACTCTACAGGAAGGGGGGGTTTCTTGTTTCCAATGTGCAACAAGACCGTTTTCATATTTCCTTAGGGTGAGTCAATGATAAAATGCCTTTGAGAGCGATCATCCTCCCGAAATAAAAAGGGAATAACTCTTCATTTTTGTTGTAAAACAGAAAGTTCCATCTACAAATTTGGGGGAAATTTAAGTCGCGTATGGAACAAGATTAGGCCACACACAAGCATTTAGTTGGAAGAGCTTTAATAAATCATTTTAGTATTTTCACTGCTATCTACAATTAAGAGACACTACCTTTATATATTACTAAAGAAAAAAGTACCAGAAATAATTCAATAACACAAATTATGATCACATACACTACTAAACGAATCCTTATCTACTCTAAGAACAATTGGGAGAAACCTGAAAAAGGGGTCACCTTAAGAAAAGAAGCGACCTTCGGGGTCAATTATCGGGTAGGAATCAGCAAGCTTCAGGGTTTTGCAAAAAAGTTCTATTACACTCGGTTTTTGTGATAGAAAAAGTTCCGTCAAACAAGCTTAAATTTCTATTTAGCCACTAAGTGATATTAAAACGTCTTTCCTATTGTGTGCAGATGTGTCGAGATGAAAGTGGGAAAAATCGAGATCTCTGCTCTCCTGCAGCTGACCACAACGAGTCCAACATCGCATCCGGCTCCACATCAACCGGATGACCCTCCACAGAGTCTTGGAGAGGCCCAAGAGCAAAGAAGACCTCAAATATCGACATCGTTCAGGCAGACCTCAAGTTGTCAACTGTTTGGCTTTGAGAAAGGCCTCCAAATTTCGTCTGTAGCTCAAACGAGTGCACTTGTGAAGAAAAAGAACATTTCGGTGGAGGCGATGTCTAGGGTTGTCAAGGAAAACTAGTACACACATATCTAAGTGTGCGCCACGTTACGAAAGTATAGGGTAGCCTAAAAGTGCTACTTTTGGAAAAATTCCTGACAATCATCTTAATAAAATGTAGGACACCTCCATAATTAAACCAATCAAATTCTTTAAAAAAATATATATTGTAATATACAGACAAATAATTTAATAAATATATTATTTATTTTTTAAATGGTAGCGTGATATTTAAGCCGCCCTTTACTATTGCAAACCTCACACACAATAGGAAGGATCAGCTACAGCCCCCTCCCCCATTCTGCTAGTGGTGAAAAGAGTGCATAGTTCAATATTATACCATAAACGTGTTGAGATTGCCAAAGCTCTGATTAGCATAGAAGATAAGGCGATAGATTTGCGAGCTCAGGATCCGGTTTGCTTCCCGCTGCGAGCAAACAAAAGAAGGCGACTACAGAGTGCTGGCAGCAGAAAGGCAGGGCACCGAGTTTGACGCGTGTACCCAGGTAGCCATCCACAAACATAGCCAATCATTCTAACACTATATCCTCCACCTCCCCTCTCTATCCTCCACACAAACAATACATCACTTTTCCATCTAAGAAACCTGCCACGAAGGGTTCTCTGTTCGACGGTTGGTGGCAAGGTATGGCATTATCGCTCTTCCGGCACCTTTCCCCAACGAGAACCAGCCTCTGATTCTTACGAGTTTGCTAGTGATTGTCTTTTTATCTTTATGTGAATTTCATTATCCAGTCGGGAGAGCTTGTCCACGATTGAAAAGAGTGAGGTAGCCCAATTAACTAAATTTGCAGAATGAATGACGTAGCGTTGGCCGTTCTCGGAAGGAGAACTTAAAGGCAATTTTGGAATGGAAACACTTTATCGCAAAGGGCTTTTCCCCTAAGCCCGTTGCCTTATCCCACAGTCCATTCACCGCCCAATCATTAATAGAAACGCATCAAATGGACTATTCCCAAATCGTCGCCTGTGCCTTTTTATTATTTCCGCTATAATTTCCACTCCCTCCTTTTCTAGCACATTTCCATCGTCTATAATGGAAAAAGGCGTAACGCATTCATGTCAATAATATTTGACAGCCAAACAAAAGAGTAGGAATGGAATTGACAATAAAAACCTTTAATTACGAAGCATTCATGAATAAGACAGGATCCAGAAAAATAAATAAAATTAAATGTTAAAATTCTATTTCTACTTTTGCCCATAATTCTTCCCTCCAATGTGGTACCTCTGTGTTTATAATGGATTATGGCGATTTCTTAAAAATGGCCAGGGGTTCAACTCACCAAAAGGAGAAAGATTATATCATCTTGGCAAAATTAGCACGTGAAGAATTTGAGTAATGAAAAAGGACCCATTCTAACCGAAGTCATTTTATGATTGATATAAGAAAACACAAAATGTCAGAGCCAAGCGATGAAAAGAAATGAGTTTTGCGCAAAAATGAGAAAAATCAATTAATGGGAAAATATGAATTCATTTAATTAACCGATGGCGAATTGAGAAATTCTAAAGAACGACCTGTTATATCCGTGTGCTGGAAGTGAAGTAATTAGGAATATTTCTTAAGCAAGCATGAACATAAAGCAGAATACTGAAGAGTATAGATACATTTGAGTAGCCTTACGTGTGAGTGTTCAAAGCAGGTCGCATTGCGGACTTGTCTTTATTGCGGAAAGGAAGATTCGCGCTCCCGTTAATTAGCGATGCATTGCATCAAAATAAGGCCAATAACGTTCTAAGATATATCATTAGAAATTTGGCTTTCAAATGAATTTTAAGATCACATTTGGAGTATGCGGTACAATTCTGTTATCCATTCAATCAAAAAGATGTTGTAATATTGGAATGCTTCCAGAGTTGAGCGACGAAATTAATGACGGAACTTAGAAATAGATTGTGTGAAGAGAACCTGAGGCAACTCGATTTACATCCAGTTCAAGGTCGGTATCTGAGCGGCCAACTTACTGAAGTATTTAAGATATATAAACAGATTTACTAATATAAATGGGGACTCAATATTTTAGCTAGATAACAAAGTAGCCAGACTTGGAATGTGTTTAAGAATAGAATCGATAAATATGGCTTTAAAATATGATCTAGTAGAATTAAGAGCCGTGAAACTAATACTTTATCCATATCCTCTTTTGTTTTACCTGTCCTTCCCCTCTGACTTCCATCCTTTCCCATTTTTTAAAGTTGGGCTCGAGTAGATCCTTGGGTGTCTTTGCTGGCCCGTTTTTTTTTAATTTAATTAAATATTTTAATTCGACATTGGCATGTGATAACCAAAAAATTAATAATTAAAGCAAAGTTTTTTTTCGAAACTAGTCAATTACTGATGAATAATCAGTGAGCTCTAGAGACTTTACACTTGTATTTAACCTCTATGAACCCTTTCGTTTTATTTTTACAAAGAATTCAGATCCACATGGGAATGTTCTACGTCCATTAAAACTAAAAGTCTGATTCTCCAGAGATAAATAAAATTCCTCCCGTTATTTTGTACTAAAAAAGAAAATCTATTTCCTCCAAATCCATTGACGCCACATCGTTCTTGTTTATCTTTAACGTCTCATTCATTCTATTTGAATGTCATTCGTTGGCCCTGGATTGAGCTTCTAAAGGAAACGCAATTCTTCGGAAAAACTTTCTTCGCGAGACGAGTTTCGTTTGGCTTTGATCTTCAGTTCCAGAACAAGCATAGCAAAAGCAGATGGGTTAGGCTTTATGTGAGTGTTTTGCTGTCATTGTTCTTGAACCAAAGATGAAAGCCAATCACTCGGGTCTGATTTTCAAATCCATTCCTTTAAATACATATCTACAAGTTTCCCCATCCCCACCAAAAATTCTGACATTTTCTCTTGTAAATGTGAGAATGGAAAGAAGTTTTCAATAGCATATTTTGGATTCGCAAAGTCTTTACTTTTTTGCCTAAAAAGGCCACAAACCCTGGATAGAAAACCGGTCGTCTGGGAAGCAGCGCACCTGAATATTTATTTACTTCAAGCGTATAAGCAATGATGATACTGGTGGAAATACTGTCGGAGACCTATACAGTCATGTTGTGAAACGAATTATGTGTGGAATGTGAAAGGAGCTATGTGATGTGGGACAGAGTGGAGTGATAGTCAATGTGTTTCAAACAGAAAGATTGCATATTTCTTATCAAGTTGAGACAAACTAAAGTAGATTGAAAGGTTAGTGTGGGATGGAGTTCCATCAGGTGTGGATTAGGGTCGTAATCACAAAGAATGTGTGCAGTCCTTTGAGTGAGGAGTATCCTTATGTAATGGTTGTGTATGCAGTTGTGAATTTGAGAATCATGTGGTGAAGTGAGATTTACAAGTGTGAAATTGTACGTGATTATACTACGTTGGACCATGCAATAAGTGAAGTTGAGAAGGAAATGTTCTGGATTGATTTGAAACTAGTGTTGGATTGAAATTGGAATGCGTATCGATTGCTAGTTGTTGAAGATATGAACGGACGAATAGGATGGACGCAGGATGAGAATGAGATTCCTGCTAACTTTGGTACACCTGGAGATAATAAGAATGGATATATGGTGGCAGGGTTCTGTGCAAGAAATAAGATGTGTGGCAAGCACGTTCTTCCAGCACAATGGTTTTCATAAATACACCTGAATTTTCAAAGGGGAGGAGGATAGTTAATAATATGATTGATCATTGCATAGTAATCAAAAATATAACGCAGGATGTATTTGATGAGAAAGATATGAGTCTGAGGTTATCTTATCTCATGTTTGCTCTTTGTAATAGGCATATATAATAAGACGTGAGGAAGATGAAAATGAAAGGAGAATTGAAAGTGAAAGGTTGTTGAATTCACCATAAAAAATATCATGTAAGAATGTTTAAGAGTAGGAGATAGACAATAAAATTCGTCATCGAGATAACGCAAATGTGGAACAAATTTAGGGAAGGGATACTAGTTAGTGTAGTGCATGTATGTGGGTGTGTTAGAACTGGAAAGAGAGAAAAAAATGGAAAGAGAAAATAAAATGGAAAGAGGAAACAAAACAAAATGGAAAGAGAAAACAAAACAAAATAGAGAAAACAAAGCAAAATAGAGAGAGAAAACAAAACAAATGGAAAGAGAAATCAAAACAAAATGGAAAGAGATAACAAAACAAAATGGAAAGAGAAAACAAAACAAAATAGGAAGAGAAAACAAAAAAATAGAAAGAGAAAACAAAACAAAAATGAAAATATAAAACAAAACAAAATAGAAATAGAAAACAAAACAAAAATGAAAAGAGAAAACAAAACAATAGATCGCGGATTTTTCGTTGTGAATCGTTTCAATTGGGTGCAAAGTAAAAGCCTAGTTACACATTCTTAATACTACAAAGGAAAATGTCAGGGAGATGTGGATGAATGTATAGAAGAAGGCGAAAAGAGAAGTGAAACAAATGATGGATTAATCAGAGAAAGAAGCGGCAAGTAAAACTTGTGGGAACAGAAATTTATTTCGAAACGAAGCAAGAAAAATGAGAAACCAAGAGAAAAATGTGTGAACAACGAGGATAAACATGGCAAGTTACTTTGTAGCAAAGTGGAGGTCAAACCTATATACCAAAACTATGTACTTTTACGAGTTGTATAGTATTTAGGAATGAGAAAGGGGTGAGTGTGATATTAAAGTCTTTGGTCTTACCTTTGAACAAATGAAGGAGAGTAGCATAGATGAAGCAGATTGCAACTGCAAGGTTTAAAATGGTAGGAAGTCTTCGGGTCGATCAGAGGGTTAGTAAATAGTAAGGGTTTGGAGTGCGGTATGTGCTAGGAAGTTGCAAAAGAGAGCAGGCCAACGTTTGTGTCTGAGAAGTGAAACTATTGTAGAGAAAGATAAAAAAAACTAGGGAGTGAGAAAAGTGAAAATGGACTATTCGAAAGGAGTGCTTGGTGTTGGAAAGAGTGAGGACAGAGTTTCAATGGAGATAGTTCTGAGGTAGTGTGGGCATGTAAGAAGAATGAACGGAAATATCTTTATGTAAAGCGCTGACGATTGAGGACGGTATAAAAAAGAGAGTTGATAATTAAATTAGCGTGAGAGAAAGGCGTGGAGGATGAGGAAGTGGATTATACTATGTAAGACGGGGGGACATGGTGGGAGTTTGTAAGGGTGAGTGTTTAGTTACTTTTTCCTAGGGATGAACTGTGTGTTGCAAGTTGCTTACTATACCCGATGGCAACCCCTCGTTAAGAAGGCTCATGCGGCGCGAATAAATGATAAGTGGTTTTCTGCTCGGTAGCACTTAAAGGATCAAATATTACCAATTCTGCATTATTTTATATCTGGCTCTGTCCAAGTAGTCCGCTTGATCTTCATAAAACCACCAAGAATATATTCCATTGACGATCCATAAGACACTTTCCTCTCCAATAGCTGAATATTTAGTGTCTGTAATATTTCTACTGTTTCTTTCTCTTCATCTTGTCCCGCTCATCTCCTGATGGGTCTTCGCCATAAGTTTCGGTTCTGTACCTCCTCTTCGGACATTTCCTTTACTCTGACGAGTAAAGTACCAAGGCAGGTTAGGGAACCGTACTCCAAGGATGGCTGGGACAAGTATCAAGACGAAATAAAGGATTACCGGGCACCAGCCTCGGAAGGAAGAAGAGTATGAGATATTGACTGAGTATAGAAAGGATAGAAAAAAAGATGAGGAAAACAGAAGAGAAATCTATCTCCAAGGTAACAATACGAACCTTCCCTCTCCAAGTTGCTCGTCAGGAATAAGAACTAATATGAAAGAGATAGAACTAATAAATCAAATCTCACGAGGAATAGGTCTAACAGCCGAAATGTAGTTAAGGAATAGGGGAGTAAGAGAAGTGAGAAAAAAAGATAAAGAGAGGTTATATGAGGGATTTATTGACCAGCTAGACTGGGCACAGAAACTCAGACCGTTTTTCAAATTAATTAAGAAACTCCAAAGAGTCCTGCCACTAAAAATATGAAGATAAAAATGCAATCTAGTTTGTAACGAGGGAAGTGCAAGTTGAAGAGTTATTTATGGAACACTACTGCCAGGTACTTAACATCACAAAGACAAATAATGAAAATTTTATGCTGAGCATGACGCGAGGATAATGGAGGAATGAATCACACCTGCACAAAAAATACTGGCTATGATGGATTGAAAGAGGCAACGAAGATGTTGAGGACAATAAAGGCGGCGGGAAAATAGACATGTGTCGTGGTATGACATTATATTATAGCAATACCATATTATATCTATGGGGGAGGGACCGATAACTTAAAGGCAAACCGACAAAGGGACGGAACGCCACGAGTTTCGACGGCGGAATATGGAGGAAGAGTGCAACGAGGTCAGGTAAAATTTGGGCAATGGCAAAGCTCAAGGTTATTTTAAGAGGCCTGTACAAAAATATAATTTTATTTACATAAAAATGAGAAATAATGGGCAAAATTACATCAGAGAATTACTGGGAAAAATTACATCGGTAAACGAGGGAGGGGAATTGTAGTTATGCATCAGACTATGTTAAAATTTAATGTATTACAGGACGAGACTATTTAAATTGGGGGAATTAACTCAAATGGGTTACTAAAGGGGAAGAGTGGTTGACTTACGGAAGATTCCTGGTGAGACGTCCAGGTAAGGCTTCACGGATGTCTTCTGCACGTGAGGCGAGGGCACTCGGAGCTCCTGAGCGGGAAGTTAAAGTGATGAGGGTTCTCCAAAAAGGGTGGGGGGTGGTAACGTCCGGTCCAGGGATGAGTATTTCGGCCACCCGAAAACGAGGGGCGAACGAGGAGGGCTTGGGCAGGAGTTGATGAGTGAAGTCGGAAAAATCGCTCGGTAGCGATCGTTAAATGGAATTGCCTCACTGGCTGGGGCAAATTCCAACACACAAATAGTTCAGCCGTCACTTTGCTTTGTTGTTAGCACCTGACTTGGAACTAGGGGAATCTTCTTGGGTCCGGGTGAGACTTCTCAACTCTTTGTCTGCCTCATGGAAGTCGAGCAATATATATGTCCGAGTCTCTCCCCGCGGGGGTGAGTGGGAAACAGCTCAATTCTCGAATGGCCTCGAATCTTCTTGCCGAAGTGATTCTAACCCGTGTAAAGGTGATCCGTGGTGGACGCGGTTCGATGCTACCGCTTGTGGAAAGGCAGGGTTAGGCTTACCAATTTAAGCCTAACAGAACCTTCTCCAGCGCATGGAACTTCCGTGCTGGAAAAGAAGATCCACTTGGAATTCCCCCACAGAATGGAAGAACTTAGAAATGGTAATCTAAGTCTTCAAACAGAAATCCCAATTGTCATCGAGATTGACGAGGGTGGCTTGATCAAGCTCCTAAATAACGTATTGTAGGGATTGCTAGAGAAATTTAATGGCTGCTGAAACATTGGATTTTTCCAGGATAGGCTCAATGTTGCTAGGATGATACTTGTGCCTAAACCTGACAAGTTACCAACGGCGATAAACGGCTAAAGACCAATTACGCTACTCAATTTTATCAGAAAATATGAATTACTCTTACAATGCGGAAAGGTGGGCTGATGATTTGAAGCGTATAGTCAAAAGCAATTGCAATGGACTTGGGATCAATGCGGAAGGAAAAAGTAGATGGCGAGAAAACTATGATGAGTTGTATAATTTATGCATGGAAGATTGTGTAAATTTAAATATTATTTGGTTCGTTAGTGTAAATCGGGAACTAAATTGGACTGTAGAATAGATGAGCATGCATAAGATTATTATTAGAGTAGCTGATATAGTCGCTAAGATGCTAGAAGTGGTGGTGTTTGTGTTATAGAATTAGTCTAGTGGCTGTATTGTAAAGCATTCTGAAGAAAAGAAGAACGTGCAAAGACTGGAAGAGTGCAATAATACTGCTGTTGTATAAAAGTAAATGGTGAAAGATTAAGGAAGGAACTACGGGCAAAAAAAAATATGTAGATAAAGGTATGTAAAAGTTCTGATTGAGCTTAAATGGGTAACTGAAGGTCTGTTATCGGACGAACGATGAGGGTTTATAACAGCCATGGAGTGAGGGGTCACGTATTTGATTTGACACAAGACACTGAAACTACAAGGGATAAGAGCTGTAGATTTCATGCTGCATTCGTTGAACTGGAGAAAATATATGATCATATAGATAGAAAAGCATTATGGCAGTATGGCAGGTGTTAAAAATGTATAGAATATGTGGTAATCTAATGATGGATGGTGTGAAAATATTTATGCTGTAAGACATGTGTAATAGTAAAATATATCCTGAGTGAATGGTTTAGCCTAGAGGAGTGGGGACAGTGTTAAGACAATTGTGTGATTTTAATATCGTTATGAAATAGAATACTATATGAAGTATAAGTATGTATGAAAAAAAGTAAAAGTAGTGGGACGTTGCTGAGGAATTGTGGGGAATGGATTATATCTATATACATTATGTTAGTAGGTATGTGCTGAAGAATTGGTGCTTAGAGGTTGAGAGAGAGGGGGATTTTGTAATGTAGATCAAAATGTTTAATAGGGTTTGGAAGAGAGGAGGTTAAAGTGAATGCCGAAAAGAGTAAAGTAATGGTATTTGTAGGTGAAAATGGGATGCGGTGGGATATCCAAGTGCGGTGTATCACCCCTGAATAAGTGGCAGGTTTTAAGTATCTGAAATGCATTGAAATGATAGTGGTACAAATAAAGCAGATTCCAATCGGAAGGGTTGAAATTGAAGAAGACTCTGTGGTAATTAGAGCATTGGTAAATGCTCAGGGATTGAATGCAGTAAGTGTCAGGTAGCTGCATAAATTTATGTTGCTGAAATTGTGGTATAGAGGAAGGAAAGATCTCGAAGTAAAACAGTGCGAATCGAAATTAAAGAATATTCTGAGGTAGAATCAACATGCAATAAGAATGAATGGAAATATAAATCTAAAAAGAATATACGAGAGTAATATTTCAAGGAGTGAGAAAGGGTGAAAAATCAAGTAGAAGGGTGGTTGGTTATGCGATTGAGTAGTAGTTAGATGATATTGTGTATGAAAGGTGTGAATTGAGAGGGAATTATGAGTTTGCGGGCTGGAGGCTTCTTCCTGGGATGGACTGAGTGGTTGAAGTGCTACATGTAGTACATAGCAGTCCATCACTATTAAGTGCCTTCGAGGTTGATAGAAGGATGAGGTGCTCTGGTGCGTAAGTGGAGATTAAAGAGTTTGTTGAGCGGTTAATTTTCGTGGCTCTACGTGTTTGAGCGAACCACTACGAAAATTGAAGCTGACTGAATTTTAAAGTCAATTACCTCCATATATCGTAATATTTAGAGTATCCTTTGATGGGAAAAGGCAACTTTTTTTTTACTTTTAGTTTGGTGCAACATTTGTTTGTCAATTTTACTTATAATGTGAAGTAATTGACAATTTTTAACGAAGATTTACCAAATAAGAAAATTTGAAAAATATTTGGGTAAACAGGAAATCTTTTGGAAAAGAAAAAGATTTTTTAGGTAATTTTAAATTCAATTCCGGTTCTTGCAGCCCAGCTCTCTTTCACCAACTATCTTCCATTCATTTCCTTTCTCGCTCACCCCTTTCTCTCTACGTCACCTATCTCTCACACACTCCATCTCTTTTGCCCCCTCTCTCTTTCTCACCCACATCTCTCTAAAATCCTTCTCTCTCTCTCTCTCTCTCTCTCTCTCTCTCTCTCTCTCTCTCTCTCTCTCTCTCTCTCTCTCTCTCTCTCTCTCTCACTGTCAACAGTGAATCTGTTGACCAGTTCAAGTCAAGACTAGACAAAGTCTTGAAAAGTGGCCGTTTATGGACGCAAAACAATTGAGCAGCCATGTGCCCGCTCGATTGCTAGTCCAAAGGTACCCTCTTTGAATGGACCGTAAGGTCTCCTAGGGTACCTTCTTTCCTTGTAACTCCTTGTAACTCTCTCTCTCTCTCTCTCTCTCTCTCTCTCTCTCTCTCTCTCATCCTTCTTTCTCTCACTAACATTTCTCTCTCACTCCCCCTTTCTCTTACCCTATCTCTCTCGCCCCTTCTCTCTCACCCCGCCTCTCTCTCATCTCTCCTCTCTATCACCCCATCTCTCTTGCCCTCTCTCTCACCGCATCTCTTTCTATATTAACATCCCCTTCTCTTTCTCACCTCTCCCCTCTCTCTCACCATACTCTCTCAATCCCCATCTCTTTCACCCCTTCTCTCTCATCCCCTCTCGTTTATCATCTCTCTCACACATCTGTCACCTCTTCTCTCAACCCCATCTCTTCCATCCTCTCTCTCTCTCTCTAACTCCCTTACTCTCAACCCTCTTTCTTTCCCATATTTATCTCCCTCCCTCCATCTCACCCCTCTGGCCGCATCTTTCCCCCTCTATCTACGTCTCCCTCTCTCTTTCTCTCACACTTTTTCTCAGAAGCAGCCGCAGTTATTTTAACATTTAAAATCTAAAATATTGGATTTGTTTCCCGTCTTCATTTAGATTTTAACGATAAAAATGAGAAATTTGGTCATTTTTCTTACACTTCGACGATAAATTTCGAAACTTAAAAAAAAATTAGCATTTAAAACTTGATTTCATATTTCATATTTTTAATTCGTTGCTCCGTGGAAATTCCATTAAATTTAATATATTATAACTCCTTTTTATTCTATTTTGTTTTCTCTTAGGTAATTACTATCCAGCTTGTTTATTCATTAACCCCCTTATACACACATAATATATATATATATATATATATATATATATATATATATATATATATATATATATATATATATATATATATAAGCAGGAAAGAAACCACAAGGTTAGGATCGATTTATTTGCGAAACACCTGGTCTCGCCCAAAAAAATCGATCCTAACACTGTGGTTTCTTTCCTGCATTTACATGTACGTTACCGTACTTCTTTGGATATATATATATATATATATATATATATATATATATATATATATATATATATACGAGGGGCGGTCAATAAGTTTTGCAATTCGGATAAAAGGAAACGAGGTATGAGGAAAAGTGTTTTATTATTTTTCAATATAACTACCCTCGACTTCAATGCACTTGCGCCACTTGTCCCTAAAGCTTCGAATTCCCGACAACCAGAAATCTGCAGACTGCTGTTCAATTCCACTCCTGGACGGTTGGACATCTTCATCGTCCCCAAACCGGTGTCCACGCAGTGCAGCCTTGAGCTGGCGGAATAAAAAGTAATCGCTAGGGGCCAGATCTGGACTGTAGGGGAAATGGTTGAGCTACTCGAATCCGCATTCGCGCAGGGCAGCTTGTGCAACTCTGGCCTTGTGGAGTTTGACGACGTTAAAGTCGATCATGGGGCGTGAGGTTTCTAGGGACCCAACGGTAAGAGACCTTGATCATGGCCAAATTGTCGTGGATCATGTTGATAACACTTCCATGTGATATTCCAAGTTCTCGCTCGATTTCTTCGACCTCCTTCACCCGTCGATTTTCGAGGATCATCCTCTCCACACGGGCCACATTGTCCTCGTTGGTCACGTTTGACGGGCGTGCTAAACGGGGGTCATCTTCAAGGGACTCACGACCATGGCAGAACTCCTTATTCCAGCCAGCAATGGTTACATAGGAAGGGGTGGTGTTGGTGTACACTGCAACTATGAGTTCATGGATCTCATTTGCATTCTTGCCTTCCTTGGTCAAAAATTTAATCACTGCGCGGTGCTCAACCTTCTACATTGTTGAAAAGTTGTGACTGACGATCTGCGATCAGCTACTGCTTTTTAAATAGATGAGGCAGGAGCGTGCGGCTGCAGGTCTTGACTTGTTTTAACTTGTCCTAACACCACCACAAACTGCGATCCCCCTTCCTCTGTTTTGCCCTACTGATTCGCAAAACCTATTGCCTGCCCCTCGTATATATATATATATATATATATATATATATATATATATATATATATATATATATACTAGCAGAGATACCCATCGTTGCCCGGGAAAAATGTGCGTTCGGAAATAAAGTAAAAGGGATTTAATCTTTTTCTTTTTTTCCTATATTCTCATTCTACGAACTGAACTTAATCTTGTTTAACAACGCCACAGAACTTTTTGGTCCACAATATTGTTAGTTTTCATTTGTGTAGGATATACAAACGGATTACTTTTGCTTCTAAATCTAGAGCAATCAACTTAGCCTTGACCCTAAGAAAAACAGGGTTCCTCTAATTGCAACTATGCCACTAATAAAGTGTACGATTTTTGTTTTATTAATATTGAAAATCCCTCACGGATTTGGAAACGTAATCTTGTGAATATAAATGGCAATTTTGATCCTGATCTTCTCCTTTTACACTTCCAGTAAGAATGGTTGCCTCTATGACATGTAGCATCCAATGCTTTACCACCAGCCGAGTACCAATACAGAGATTTCTTTCGATTCTAAATTGCGTTAATACATTATTTAGATTTACTACGTTCAATTTAAGTTTGTGAGGAGATATTTCAAAAGGTTCGAGAGAGCTTAGGATCTCTGTGAAATAATCGACTATTTGAGCAAGATCCGAAATTATATCAGATGACTTGTAAATTTGTTGACTTCCTGAGAGGTTAAAAAGTAGATGTGTATTGATTCTGCAGATAGTGTTGTTCTTACTAGCCAATATAGCTCTTTCACACAGCCAGTTGTAGTTTTTATAATTTTGCTGAAGATTAGGGAATACCTTTCTCTTGAGATCATCAACAGTATCAATAACTATGCAGAAAGGAGATATTTCTATTCATCATCATCATAAAGAGGTATTTTTTCATTTCCCAGAGTCAGAATGATTTTGTAAGTTGTGCTGAAAGTTGATGACCAAAGAGCTCTGCTCTCATATTTGAGTTTAAAGATAGTATTCTAACATTCCTACACAAGGAAGATGATTTTAGGCAAGCCTTGACCTCATCTTCCCTAGTTCCCTGGAATTATCTGTCTGAAATTACTTCACAGCCAAAGAGTGACACGTCCCATAAAAGCCTCACAATCCCTGATGTGTAGCATTGTCCTGTCTAGTGCTTCTAAGGCTCCTTTATGAGCAACTTAATGAGGTACCCGTCCATCCTTCCCCGGGTAAAAAAAATCATAAGCAAGAAACAGGTTGAAATTCTTATATTTATCACAAATAATTCTTTAACCAATGCTACATCACAGCACTTCTTAGTAGAGAATATTCATCTTTCATTGTGGTGCATGGACAAATAGGTTGCTTTTGCTTCCCACACGTGAACAACGTGGTAGGGTAAAGCTAACCTTTCTCTGTGGGGTCTAAATCTAGCTCACGTTCCCTAGTTGAACATATGGGGAAGGTTTGGAAATGGGCACGTCCACGGAATATTATACATAAAAATACATTTTTAGTTTTATATATATTTTCTAACCTTTGTTCATATAAATGGACATACACACACACATAAATACTTGATTTTTATTATATATATATATATATATATATATATATATATATATATATATATATATATATTAATATAGGGTGACGGCAACAAACGGGCACCAACTTTCGATGGGCTTCACTTCTTAATTTTTTGTCGGAATTAAATGAAACTCGGCTTATAACTAGTTTATTTTGCTTAGAACATCAAATTAAAACATGACAGTCTTTGGGCTTTTCGAGATGACCCCCATTTAGCTCCGTGCATTTCTTGAGGAACAGCACAAAGTTGTCGAAGACATCCTTACAGACAGACCGAGGAATGTATCTTAACTCCTCGTTGATGGTTTCCTTGAGTGTTATGATGGCCTTGGGTTTCCTTGTATACAGTCAGTCATTTTTATAGCCCCAAAAGAAGAAATTTTGGTGGCTAAGCTCTGGGTTATGAGGTGCCCACTCAAAATCAATCGTGAGACTGATCACGGAGAGCTTGCTCCACCTTGCCGT
Organism: Ceratothoa steindachneri; assembly: GCA_963969495.1. Classification (NCBI taxonomy): domain Eukaryota; kingdom Metazoa; phylum Arthropoda; class Malacostraca; order Isopoda; family Cymothoidae; genus Ceratothoa; species Ceratothoa steindachneri. Next base: position 121,776,576 of record OZ018326.1, read on the forward strand.
AACTAGAACCTTCTCTCTTTGTAGCTGATTATTGTATGTTTTTGAGAACCTTAACATACCTTTCTTTGGCAACTGACACTGTCGCGCTAGATTCCTTGAAGAAGATTGGTCCGGTGATGCTTCTTGCTGAGATAGCAGTCTATAATATGCACTTGGGGTGTATAAGCGCTTAGCGGCTACTTCATTGGGATTCAAGGTACCTCAGATGACATATTTCTTTGAGTTCACTTTTTTTTTAATATGGTAGTGGGCTTCATTTGAGGTCCAAAGGAGGTTAAGGAAATCTTGGGTCTCATGGATCTTCTCCACTAACTTGACTGACATATCCTTTTTCTGCTGTTTGTCTTAGGCTGAAAGAGTCTGATTCTTCTGTATTATGTATGGGTGAACCCTTATTACATTTAATAGTACTTTCCTGCAGGTTTCCCCGGAATACCGAGGGACTAACTTAGCTTGCGCACAGAGTGTCTCGGACTTCAATGAACTGACTCTCTTTCACTCTCGACCAGCTCGGGTGTACGCTCTCTTCCTTGAGGTTCTTCGCGGTCCCATACTTTTCAAAGTGGTCTGCCAAGTTTTGAATTCTGTTTTTTGAGGACACCTTCTCGCATCACACTGATGCATGAAAGTGTATGGGGGCTATGTTTGTTGTAGGTGCCCTGTTTATAGGGGAAGGTGCGACTGGCTGATGTATATTATTTTTTACACTCACCCGGATTATAGAGGGAAGGGAATTAATGTCACGGATATTTTTGAGAGGTCCCTCAAGTGCCCCCAGTGAGGTGATGAGCGGCATTAATCTCGTATCTAACTCCAAGGATACTCAAATAATATTCCGACTTGGCTGGGATTACCGAAGCCTTTATGATCGAGAAAGGACTGAGAGGAATCAGGTAAACAAAAATAAATGTTAATTGCAACAAACAAAACAAGCAAAGCAAAAGGTAGGCTTGCGTTTACACGATACGGTCAGGGAATATTTCACTACCGGTTAGAAAAACGAGTGTTACGGGAAGAAGACTTAGGCGAGTACAACGGGGGCTCCAAGACGCTAAACGAACAATAATTATTTATTTACTATCGAACTTACGGTATCTCTCCGTCGGTCTGACTTAACTGTCTACCAGAGTGTCGAGTTCTCCATTTTTCTTCTATAAATAGTACAGGAGGCGTGGCCTCTTTTTGCCTTCGGGATTACAATGTTTTTGCTCCGCTCACTGGGCGTGATTTTCTCACTCCATGGTCTCCGAATCTAATAAATTTATGGCGCCTGCAATTTTTCACTTTTTCGATATAATTTTGTTATTTCTGAGACGCAGAAAGCTCTCTCGACCTAATTCCATTCCCAGACACGGATGTTAGTTTTTATGACACTGTCGCCAAAAATACATACGCGTGGACATTTGTTACAATTCTTCCTATTCCTGTGATGCACTTTGCTGGTGCAATTCTAGTGTCATGGTCATGTTCTCCACAAGTCTCCTTCATTTTCTTAAAAGAATCTGTCTGGTATGTATAACGCAATATATTCTTTGTTCGAGCTTCCATTGAGGCGTAGTTGTGGTGATAGCGTTGCTTCTGCCATAGCCTACAGAATAAGGGTGCTTAGTAAATAAATATAGGAGATATCACCAAAAAGTGCTGTTCTCTCACCCGATTTTCAAAGTAAAGAGGCTGCTCTTAAACGGCCTATCTAGTGCAGAGGCGTCTCCATATTTGCTTTCACGTGAAACGTCTTCCAAAAGAATGCACGAGGGAGTGCCCACTCCTCTCCTGAAAGGGAGTTAGGGCTCGTCTCGATCCCTTAAGGGAATTTTAGGCTGGCAGAATCCACCCTAACGAAAAAAAGAGGGAGAGGTGACGCCCCTTTGTCGCGGGAAGAAAGCTTTGTGTGGACCTCGGACTTTTCGAGCTATGTCGGCGGGGGTACCTCTTCTGGGTACCCCTGGTACAGCTTCCCTTGTCGATTTGGTCGGAAACGAGGTTCCAGACTAAGTGCGTCATTCCTTCCTTTTCTACTCTATCCCTCTTCTTTTTTACTTTTATCTTATCTCCCACTCATACAAAAAGAAAAAAACAACAAAAAAGCCTACCCCTATCATGTCACTCTTTCCCTTTCTTCCTCTATCTACATATAAGGACCTGGCAGCTACCTCATGCGTCAGAAGAGAGGCTTTGGAACCTCTATAAACAACGCCAATCGACGCTTACTGGTTGTGAGAGACTAGGACTAGAGGTGTCCTAGACGTTGGAGCACGATGAATGGGATGAGGGTAGTGCCCCGTTAACCCCTTCCCTGGCGCGTAATTATTGACCGTTCCCAGTGTTCGTTGACGGGTGCTTATGGTAGCATTGGTCCGAGGTGACGGCCCTTTGTTCCCATGTTGGTTGCCAGGCCAATAAAAAGCCTTGGGTCGAGTTCCTTGGTGTGGCGGGATATCCATTAAACGCTACTCCAAGATCCTGGCCGTTGTGAAGGGAACTAGTAGGAGTTTAGTAAGGGGCGTGCTTCGTTGTTGTTCACCTGGTGACAAATCGATGGCCCCTTCGGGGACCGTCAGTGCTGCTTGGTTGGGAGCCACGGCACGCCGAGGTTTGACGACTCGGTCGGAAGAACAGCAGCACATGGAGCGTGCCTTCTGAAAGATCCGAAACCTCTCCGATCGATAGGCGGGAGCGACTCATGCGGGGAGAACTCACCAACCCCCCTTTTTTATCATTGATTGGTCACGAGTTTTCAGAGAGAGAGAGAGAAAGCGCTCAAAATGACAGGCAAGAAAGTACCCGTTCGTCTCAAACACAACTGTGCAACATGCCAGTTAGAAAAGTGGTGCGTTGACTTTCCGGAGGGCTGCTACTCAAAATGCAGCCCTGAAAGTATCTGCACTACTTGCATATTGACGCGAGAGGTGGAAAATTAAAAGAACTCTATAGAGTCTCAGAGGAAAGAGCTAAAATCCTTGAAAGAATGTTTGAGAAACTCGAAGCCCTTAACGCAGCTCAGGTTCGATGCCTAGAAGAGGCGCCGCCCACTGACGTGTCGGAATCCCCTGGTAACCAATCTGACATTCCGGCATTATCTGAGGCTAAGCTAGCTGAGGCGAGAGAAAAAGAGAAAAAGAGAAAAAGAAAAAAGGAGAAACAAAGAAAATAAAGAAAAAGAATAAATTTGAAACAAAAGTAGAACCAAAACTACAAGAACAACAGATAAAGAAGAAGAAAAAGAAAGATAAGAATGTGGAGAGTAAAGAGGAAAAGGGGAGGCCTCTTCCACAAGGGAAGACCCCGTCTTCAGAGACCAAGTGTCCGAAGGTCACCCTCATTGGTGACTCGCAAACACGGGATCTGCAGCCGCTGATAGCGGCCCGCCTTCGCACTAGCGGGAATGTAAGCTGCCTGTCAGGACGGGGTAACCAAAACATCAGAGTAGAGGCAGAGAAAGCTTAGATTTCTGAGAATTCAGTTGTTGCTCTGATGGTGAGCGGCAACGACCTCAATCTCAGAGGGGGTAAGGTTGGACTCAGTGGTAAGACCATCCAAACGGTGATGGGAGCCGTGGATGACATAGGGCTTAAAACCCGCAAACGTGTGGTGGTTTAGATGCGCCCGAAAAGAGGTCCATCCCGAACCACTCACGAGGGAAACGTCGCAGTTAACAGAAGGTTGGCGGATCTCTGCACGGCAGAAGGAGTCTTTTTCGTGGACCCCTATCGTACCTTTATCGGTAGAGATGACCTCTACCAAAGGGACGGGGTACATCTCTCCTTTAAAGGGAAGGCCTTTCTCGCCAACCTAATTCAAGATGTCGTGGAACGCACCCAAAGGAGCGTTCTAAAGAAAGCGAAAGCAGACGTGCGCCAGCATGCCCGTGTCACTCCTGGAATGACCTTCTCGGAGGTCGTCAAAAAAGGTGTGATTACGAAAACAGAGGAGCCGGGAAACGGAAGAGCGAAGGGAGTCCTACACTAGGGGACTCCCTCTAAGTTCTTCTGTTCAATGCGAGGTCGATCAGCAATAAGTTCCTTGAGCTCCGTGGCCTCGTAGTAACAGAGGAACCTGAGATGGTGGCCATAACAAAGTCGTGGATAAAAACCTCAAGCCGAGATTTTGAAGGTAAATTCACGATTCCCGGTTACCAACTCTTCCTGAAAGATAGGACAGGCAGAGAGGGTGGCGGTGTGATGTTGTATGTCAAGGATACTCTCAACTCGACGGATTGCAACATCGTATCCAACCATGAACTACTAGGTGTTGACCTAGAGATAGGTCCTACCAAATACAGGACCCTGGTGCTTTATAGACCTCCTGCCCAACTCGTTGAAAAGGACAGAGATCTGTACCAGCTACTAGGAGAACTTGTCAAAGACAGAGTGTGTATCGTCATGGGTGGTTTCAACACACAAGTTGACTGGGAAACCAGAGAACCCTGTGGCGAGAACGCACTACTCCTGGAGTGCGCGAACAACGAGTTCCTGACCTAACTCAATGGGTGAGAGATCCAACGAGAGGCATCAATATCCTCGACTTGGTTTTCACCTCTGGGGATGACATCGTTGAGGACCTCTCTGTTGGCGAAGAGCTCGGTGTCAGTGACCACCGACTAATTAGATTTGAGGTCAAAGTCCCGAAGGCAGGGCCTGCAACTAGTAAATCGAGGAAACTCGATTTGAAAAGAACAGACTTTGCAGGTCTTCATGCTGGACTGACGTACGCAAGGCTAGAAGTGTGCAAAGTTGTTGAAGACTCGTGGAACAGTTTCAAATTTACATTCATGAGTCTTCAATCGCGTTTCATTCCTTTGAAATGTCCCCGTCGGTCTTCTGTTCAACCAAAGTGGTTTAATCGAGAAATCGGCCAACTGCTTAGGAAGAAGAGAACTGTGTACTGGCAATCGAAGATCTCGGGTGACTTGAAGAATACCGGAGGCTAGCCAGGAGAGTGAAGTCCAGCATAAGGGCGGCTAAGCGGTCTGAGGAACTCCGAGTGGCGAGACTCTGTAAAGAGAATCCCAAGGAGTTTTTTGGGTATGTGAACAGCCGTAAACCAATCCGTCGAACGATTGGCCCTTTGAGAAATGAGGAGGGGGCATTAAAGCACCTAGATGCAGAAAATGCTAACCTCCTCAACGACTACTTCTCTTCAGTGTTTACTGAAGAGTGTGGTGCCATCCCCCAGCCAATGGATTCCTACTCGGGGGGAAAAGCTTGAGGATATGGACTTCACCGAAGGACAAATCAAAAAGAAGATCACTGACCTAATCACGAATAAGTCACCTGGCTTGATGGGTTTCTACCTAAAGTGTTGAAAGAAGTGCACGATCGGGTGTTACAACACCTGAGCGCAATCTTCAACATGTCAATCCGGACCAAATGCGTTCCTAGAGACTGGCGTGAAGCGGAGGTGACCCCTATCTTCAAGAAAGGAGACCTAAGCCAACCGTCAAACTACCGACCTATCAGTCTGACTTCGATAGTCGGTAAGCTTATGGAAAGCATGATGGTGGACAAAATGACGTCGTATTTAGAGTCAAACCTGCTACTGATGAGTTCTCTAGCACGGATTCTGAAGGCAACGGTCATGCCTGACGAACCTTGTGGAATTCTTCCACTTCGTGTTCAGTGAGCACGATTGGGACAAGGCGGTGGATGTGGTGTACTTAGACTTTCAGAAAGCTTTGATAAGGTACCACACCGCCGCCTTCTCCGGAAAGTGCGAGCGCTGAACATAGACGGAAAAGTAGCCGGCTTGATCGAGAACTGGCTAAGTTGCAGACGGCAACGGGTGGTGGTGAATGGACAGGCTTCTAAGTGGGTGCCAGTTACTAGCGGAGTGCCTCAAGGTTCTTTCCTGGGACCACTACTATTCATCATCTACGTCAACGATATGGATGGGACATGGTTGCCAAGATGTCCAACTTTGCTGACGATACCAAGCTTGGTATGAACGTTGCAAAGGATGGAAATACTGCCCGCCTGCAGGAAGATGTTGAGAAGATTGGGGAGTGGTCGGACACGTTGCAAATGCCTTTTAACGTGAACAAATGCAAAGTAATGCATATCGGCCACAGAAACCCCCAATATCAGTATATCTTTAAGGGCACTGCTTTTGAATCTTGTGACACTGGGAAGGACTTGGGTGTAACTGTCACTAGCGACCTCAAGTTCTCGAAACAGTGCATCGAGGCAGAGAAGAAAGCCCAAAGGATGTTAGGCTACATAAAGTGCCAGTTTGGATACCGTAACAAGGAGATAGTACTTTGTCTGTACAACTCCCTCGTTCAGCCGCACCTGGAGTATGCCGTACAATTTTAGTGTCCTTCGTTTCGAAAGGATATGGAAAAGTTGGAACGCGTACAAGCCAGGGCAGCCAAGCTGGTTTCCTCTATGCGACATAAAAGTTATGAGGATAGACTAAGGAAATTAGATCTGTTCTCGTTAGAAACCCGTAGACTGCGTGGTCAGCTCATCGAAGTTTTCAAAATACTTCGAGGGTTCGACAATATTGACTACCGGGATATTTTCACACTGAGTGAGAACAGAACGCGCAATCACGGCTTCAAACTTGAACTGAAGCGTTACAACCACAATCTGTGTGGAAATTTTTTCACGTACAGTATCTGTGGTAAGTGGAACGCACTTCCAGTGGAAGTTGTCAACAGTGAATCTGTTGACCAGTTCAAGTCAAGACTAGACAAAGTCTTGAAAAGCGGCCGTTCAGGGACGCAAAACAATTGAGCAGCCATGTGTTTGTTCGATTGCTAGTCCAAAGGTACCCTCTTTGAATGGACTGTAAGGTCTCCTAGGGTACTAAATCTTCTTGTTACTTCTTGTTACATCTTTTTAATTTTACAATTTTCAATTTCATGTGTGCTGAGACATCCTCTTCGCGATCTCTCAGAGATTAGCTAGACACTAGTAATGGAGCCATGACGGACCCGTCCCTGAAGGCGGGATCCTGCAGGAGAGAGATCATGGCGCGGCGATGCCTCCGGGCCGGGCCTTCCCATGGTACCTACGTACCATAAGATCAATAGCCCCTTTTAGCTATGCCTCCAAGCAGTTTACGGTCATCCCGATGAGCGACTTCTTCTCAAAGAGTGCCCCAGCAGCTCGTCTTAAGTTGAGTTTTTTGACCTTTTTCTTACAATAAATTTGCCGTGGACTTATTGGGAGAAGCTGCGGAAATTTTCATCTTGCCGCTCCCATTTAATTCTTTGCGTTCAAAATACAATATTTGACTCTTACCCTTTGCCAACCACCCAGGGGTACAAGTGTTTGGCAACCCGCTCCAATTAACCACACACTGAATAGGAGCCGAGTATTTGAGTCTGCAATTTATATGCGATGTAATTTTCCATTTTTTTATTGCCTCTCACTATTTCCCTTCAGTCGGTAGCAGTTAAGCTCTACTTGAAAAATTATTTTCTTGTGTCTACGTATATTCCACCGTCAGACTACTTCATTTGAGCAGAGTTTCGCTGCGGTGTAAGCTGGTTAAAGAGGCTTTTCCCCTTCTCGGAGAACTGAAATATAGACACCCCCATTAAAGAGACTACATGTTAAGTCACAGGAGCCAGGTCCAAATAGGATTGTAGAACCACTTGATGAGCTGGAGTGGGGAATCCTTAATCTGAGCGATTTCACACGTGTCCTAAAATTTGTTTGCTATCTCGTCTTTAAAGGGCTCCGTGATCTCCAGATGCACAGACGGACTTTGTATGGGCAGTGTTCTGCGACTTCGTGAATAGCGATCACTTGCCCTTTCAAATATCTTTTGATGATTCTCAGCCGCTATTAATGCCATCCCGTGGTGCCTGGATCAATTGTTGTTATCTCCATTCGAGAGAATAAGTGAAGTCATGTCTCTTTTTCCTTGCAGGATTTTATGTTTGTTCTTGAGAACTTGAGTTCTTCTCCGACAACCCCAACGCAACGGCCCTGTTTCTATTCCTTGGTTGTTGGACGAGTGTTAGATGGCCATCAGTGAGAAACTATATTCATATAAACTGTATAAGCAAAGTCTGAAAAATTTCACACTGTCAATTTCTCTAGGCGAGTGCCAAATTCCATTTAGTTTAAAAAGCTTGCTCGTCGTGCTTTATGGTGGGCATGCGTGACTTCATTAAATAAGAGGAACTCCCTTGCACAATAGAAGAGGCTTGTCAAAATTATTGCTGGCAGTTCTCACATAACCCCCTCCCATTCTTCATCGAACCATCTGATAGTGTTTCACCATCATTTCAAGCATATCACTCGATCAGTAAAAGCCGCCAGCTGCACTTCACCTCCAGAGGCGGGAAACCCATGAGTGACTTATTTGCATTAAGATATGTGCGCTCAGAGCACAATCCTTGCGTAGATACCGAGATTGGTCCGGAAGATATCTTTTACGCCTGCTTCGACAGTAGCGTGGGCGAGGTTTGGACTTTCTGCTAGTTTTCTTCAACAGGATCTGGTCTGAGGGCTGCATTTCTGATAACACGCTGATTTGGAGAGTGCTATTTGCAAGACATTTCTATCAAACAACATTTTTCCATGGGATTTTTTTAATCAAGGAAGGGGTGTGAATCTGCGTGGCGATGCTTTATAATAGATATCATCCACTCTATGTGAGCGGTAGTACACTTCAACATCTTTCTGTGTGATAGATTTTTACGAGGTCGTCGATTCCTCGTATGTGATTACGAGAATCTCTAAACGTGTCGGGCAAGAAGAGGCCTTCCCGCAGGGATATGTCCTCAGTGTTACTCTCTTTAAGGTGTGCATTAGTAGTATCACCTCAATGCTAGCAGAAGATGTTCTCACCACATTTCAATTATAAATCTTCTTAATCCCTTTTGGCGCAGTTTTTTATCTCTTTTTCGAATGTGAAGTCCAACAGGCTCTGGAACGCGTTTCTTATTATGCCGAAAGACACGGGTTTTAGTTTTCTTTAGCCAAGTTAAAGATTGTGCAATTCTGTCGACGTCTTGAGATTCACTCCGACACGTAACTGTGCCTAAATGGGACTCAGGTGGACGTGGTGGACTTGCATGGATTCTTTGGTTTTTTATTAGGCTTACATCTTAGCTTCATGGCACGTTTTAAAACCTGAGGCTTCCCTACTCCAGAGTCATGGATACATATTTTAAGCCCTATGGCGTTCAGCATATATGGTTCGGTCAAAGCTTGAATATGGATGCGAGATTTATTTCTCTTCCTCTCAGTTTATTACAGAAGATGAATTCGCTCAACCATACCAGTTGGTAATGGAGCCCCTACAGAGACCCGATTTGTCAAGGCACGATGCAGGGGGTTTCAGCTTAGTTTATGTTATTTTCAGTGTACTATGCATTTATCTGTGCAGTTCTGCGTCTTTTCTAGTCGCCACTGGCTTTAATTTTGTAAGCAGCCCATCTCAAAGGAGTCTATGCCTAAGTGAGACGCAAATCATGCACTAAAAGTTTTGGATATGGGGCTAAGAATCTCCTTGAAGAGTTTCGTGCAATTATTGAGCCATTATTGAAGCTGGTTCTGCTAAAGACGCCATCACGGTGGGTACTACAGCTGAACATTTCCCACCACTCCTCTGCATGCATTTTTATTTCTTCGAGCATATATCTTGCAATAGTAAAGAGGTTGGCTTGTATGAAACCGTTGGCCTCTTCGTGCCTTTGCGACTGTCTTTCCGGCCATTTGGTTGTAATATAGAGCTCAAATGTGGGAAATTGTTCGCCGTGTTCTGTTCGGAGGCTAGTTTTTAATCTATAGTGAGTCATAGAGTACGCTAAGTGTCCTTGAAGCTATGTAATCTCCGCATGAATTGACTTTCACTATCCATCACGCTATGGCTGCTGCCAGCTTAAAGGACGTCGCAATTCTCTTCTACTCCTACAAACGAGCGTGGTGATGAGAGGGCCACAATGTCTGCTCAAATTGAGCAAACAGACCTGCATTTCGCTCTTCGCTATACATGCCGAATGTTAGGGATCAGGACAGTCCTTCGGGTTGCACTACATTATAGATGAAAGACGGCGCGCGGGAACTTAAAATTGAGAGACGTAGCACCCAGACTCTTCCCGTTGATCTATCCCCCAACGCCTACGGTATCAAGTCAGTTTATGTGGCATTTGAATCAGATATACTCAAGAAATGCCGCGTCATCTGATGCTGCGTTCCCCTAATATTTTCTGCGAAGACTCTTGATCCATCAGACTGTTCGCCATTTTGAGTTGAAGGGCGAAGTCTGAAGGAGCTTTGAGCGAGGTACAAGTCCAAATACTATAACAGGCGCGTTCGCTACCGCTTGTCTCTTGTACTAGAGAAAATCACCTCCACACACGACTGTAGGGGAGTTATTTTCTATTATTTAATTGTTTTTTTTAATTCGTTTTGATTTTTTAATTGAACTATTGGTTACGCACATGAGTTTCTAATGGAGATGGGTCTCCAAAGAGGCACTTGACCCTGCCTATCGTTTCTGCCATCTCTGTATTGTCTTTATTGCTGTCTCAGTTTATATTATTACTCTTGTTATTCCTGATATTTGTGAAAACCTCGATAAGCGTCAGATATCGCCTCAGATGGGCGAGAGAAAGGCACAGATCAGCTTCTCTCGAAGGGCATATTCTCTCTGCTTGAATTTCAATAAGTTAAAGCTGGTGGTTCCCATGGAAACCGAACCTTTTATGATTCAATATGAATATAACAGCGAAGTAAGGAGGAATTTTATCGCAATAAGTTACATATACCACAAACCATCAACAAGAATTAATAAAATAAAAAATTTACCCAAAACATGTAATATCATTAACATATAACAAATTAAGCTGATGTAGCTCTGTGAAAACTACAGTGAGGCCTAACTGCTACAGGAAGCTCAGTGGCGTGGCATTGGTAAAAGCTTCTGGTTGGCTGTAAATGAATTGAGGCCTTGTGCAAGCAGTGTGTGACGGATTGTTCTGACGAATGTATCAACCTGGTCGTTCTCTGTTTATTCGTGTTGCAGCTGGACTTCGTCTTCCAGAAAAAGGTCGGTCTTGGATGTTCCCACTTTCTCGGATCTTCTTCAACACCCGCAAAACCGGAATGTGATCCGTAGAACCTCTGAGCGATTTGTCGAGAGCTGAGACCCTCTTCGTGAGCTTACGTATCAGAACTCTTCCCTCCGCGGTATAGTTACACGTTTATGCTATTATCATATCCATTATCAGATCCTGTCGACATGGAATACTGGATTGTGTAAAAGTTCTGTTACACTCTTTTTTTATCATACGGGAGGTTTACTCGTGTGGTAGAAAAGTTCTGTTAAACAAACTAGAATTTTTAATTTTCCAGCACGTGTCATTAAAACTTCTTTTCCATTGCGTGCAGGTGTGTTAAGATGGAAGTGAAAGAAACCAAGATCTTCGCTCTCCTGTGCGTGGGCCACAACAAGTCCGACATCAGCCAGCGGCTCAACGTCAACTGGATGATCGTCCACAGATTCGCGGAGAGGCTAAAGAACGGGCATGACCTCAAATATCAACCTGGCTCAGACAGACTTCAAGTTGTAAACTGTTTGGTGTTGAGAAAGGCCTTCGAATGTGACCCGAAGCTCAAAACGACGTCGCTTGGGAAAAAGAAGAACATATCGGTGGTCACACTGTCCAAGACCGTCAAGGTGGAGGGCGACAAGGGGAGGAGGTGCGTGGAAAGGCCTCTGCTCACCGAACCTATACAAGATTAACGTCGGGAGCGCTCCTCTCGTCGACTTCTTAACGGTTTGAAGAGTCGTGTGGTGGCATGTCGAGGGCAAGGCCTGCGAGGTCCATCAAGCGCGTGTTGTCCGACATGAGGAAGGACTTCGTCCGCAACGTTTGCACAGTCTTAGGGTCTGACCTGGAGCGTGTGGTCGCCGCCGAAGGCGGTCACATTGATTAATGTTACAATTTAAATACATATTTATATGTTAAAACAATAAAACGTATTTATCTTCATCAAAACTATCATTGTGAACTTTGTTCAGAACGTTGAAACAAGTGTAACATGACCTTTGAAATACAAGGAATCAGATTAATCAACAAATATTATGTTATATGAAGAATTTTGACTTTAACAAACCGCATACTGATACTATAATTTCATATATTTAAATAGCATCGCCATTTTAGATAGTGAACACTGTTAACTCAAATAGTAATTGATACTTTATATTAGTAAAACCGTTTAGATTTTGATGACTTAACTGTATAATCGACGAATTCCCGTGAAAGAAAATTAAGATCTCTCCATCTGACCTCATAGGATGTATTTTTAAAGTCGAGGGTTTATTTCGTCTAAGTCTAGTTTAAACGACCTTGTTGTACAGTTAAGATACTTTCTCGCAGATGAGGAGACCAAAATTGAACCGCATATTCTCAGTGAGATCTGGCCAACCTCATATGTCATTTTTTGGATAATTCATCTATTCTAAATATAATTGTAAACTTGCTAGATGAGCCATATTTTTATTTTTATTATTATTATTATTATTATTATTATCCTCAGTGAGTACCTCGCCCCCAATCTGGCCGTCCATAATCACAACAACTTGACGCAGAAGGAGATTTACAAGAAACACTGAGTATTAACAGTGATAGTCTGCCAAAGGTGTGAACGAACAAACAAACCACGAAAACTCAACTATTTCCCTTGCCCAAACTGAAGTAGCCCAAAGCCAAGATTAAAGCCTACAAAACCGCCTTTTTCTTCCGAGTCCTTCCTTCAGCCAAGCAACAACCAGGTTACCATTCGAACCCAGCTTAGTAGCGGATTAGCCTAGAGAACACTTTGGAGTCCGACCAAACTTGACTGTAAGGTCACCTTACCTCTTTAATAAGTAAATAGGATCATCGACCTTAACACCTCTAAACTAGTAACCCCACCATAATCTAGTTATGTTACCCTATATCTGGTGACCTATCATAAACTGGTGATGCACACACTTATAGGAGATCAGACTATGTACTCATTTATTCAACTGCCTTCAACATTCATAATCGACCTATCACTCTTTCTCGTCTATTTAGAGCATTTTTTAGTAATTTTTCTCCGGAGAAAGTTTGAAAATAACTCGATAATGGAAAAATATTATAAATTTTCTGAAAAACAACATTGATGTTTCATCCAGAATGAAACGAAAGCTGCCTATTAATATTTTGACAGTGACCAATACAAGATACAAGATAGTACAAAGTTAGAATGTGGAGAGAATGATAGGATAGATAGAAAATATTGTGTAGAGAGTATGTGTTGATGGGATGAGAATGAGTGTAGGATGAACGATGCGATGAGTATGATAGTGGTTTGTACCAGGTTACCTGGCTAACGCTTTCCTTTTTGTTTTGTTTTGCTTTCGATGTGAAGTTTATTAGATAAAATAATAATAATAATTTAGCATTCGAGCCTTTGTTTTCGTTTTGCTCAATCGAGCAATTTTATTTTTTTGTAGTTATTTTTTTGTTGTTTTTTGTGGTATTTTCGTTTTTTTTCTTCTTTTTTTAAAGTTCTAGTGATATTCTCCTTTGTTACTCTAGTTAATATTTTGACTTTTGACTCATCGGGTTTCTCATAGTCGGTTGTCTTTTTCGGTTTCACATATTCTTTGTATGGTTGGTTGTCTTCTTCGGTAATCTTGTTTGTTTTTTACCTATACATCGGTATGACGTTGTTTAAGGTTTTTATTACGCTGCCGTAAAAACGATTTTTGTAGTTTATATGCTGCATTTCGTTTTCCGGTACTACTATTTGATTGATTTCATTTTGGGGAATTATGTTTTTTATATTTTACCAGTTTCGTTGAACGTTTTTTTAGGGTTAAATTTATAGGTTCGAGTGCAGATCTTCGATGGAGTTCCTCGGATGTTATGTGGTCTTGTCTTCTTGTGTTAGTGATGAACCTTGTGGCTTGATTTTGAATGCGTTGGATCTTTTTTAATTGTGTATTATTTACTAAATTCATAGGTACTATTCGGTAAAGGAGTTTTAGGCGAACTAAGGCCATGTATAATTTTATTTTATTTTTGTTACTTAGGTTTTTGAATCTATACAGCGCCGACATGGTAATTTTTGTTTCATTAATTTTATGTGTAATGTGGCTGCTGTACCCTGTTGTTGTTAACTTTAGACCGAGGACGCGTCCTTCCGTGGAGTATAGATATGCTTCTCCATCGACTCTTACTGCAGGTGATTTTCTTCTGTTTACAGGTATTATTTTTAATTTGTCTTTGTTTGTTTTATTTTATTTCTTAGTTCGTAGTCATTGATGTTTTTTTTATCTCCCTAGCTGTTCTTTGTGCTATGCCTCGGGGATTCTTTCTGTCGCTGGTGATGATTTGTGTGATGTCATCCGCCAGTTGGATGTACATCGCACATTCGTGAGTTGGTTGCGGAAGGTCTCTTGTGTAAACGGTATACAGCGTCAGAGAGAGGCAGCCTCCTTGGGGGACTCCCGTTTTCAGGTTTATATGGTCGCCTGTTTGGCCGTTTTTTCTAGTACGGCTTTCCTTCCATCCAGGTAGCTGTATAATGTTTTGCAGACATTTGTTTTCAGGTTAAGGCTGCAGATCTTGTCTTTTAAGCAGGGCAACCACACGTTGTCTAAGGCTTTAGCAACGTCACGGAGTACTATATCTACTCTGTTGCCTCGCGCTGTTTCTGTGGATATGTTTTTGGTTATTATCACCAGCGCTGTTTCCGTTCCTCGCTTACTCCTGAACCCGTGTTTTTGTGGGTTGTACAGGTTATTATCCGTTAGGTGTTAAATTAACCTGTCATTTAGGAGTTTATATAGGACTTTGCCCAGAAATTCCAAGAGCGAGATCGGGCGGTAGCTTCTGACTTGATGTTTTGGTTTGCTCGGCTTCGGTAGAAAGATCATCTTTGCCTGCTTAAATGTGTTGGGAAAGTACCCAATATTAAGGCAGGCATTGAAGATCCTCACTACTGATTCCTGCACAGTTTCTGGAGCATTTATCAAGTGTGCTTTTGTTATCCCGCTTTGACCTGGTACTTTTTGTTTAAGGGATTGTAGGACTGTTTTATATTCAGCCATTGTGAAGGGCATTTCCTCCTCCAAGGGGTGGTCTCTCTCTTCGTCGACGTGTATGTATGGTACCGTGTTTTCTTTTTGCACCTCTAGGGCTTGTATGACTTCCCCCTCGTGCTCCCTATCATACTCTTGATTCTCCTTTAGTGTTAACGGGAATATTTTCTTCCAGTGATTTTGGGAGTGCATTTGGAGTTCTTCGTTATTTTGCACTTCCCTGTCTTGTATTTTTAGTTTTATATTTTCCTTTGGTTGAGATCCTCGTAATTTTCTCTAGTCTCTCCAGAATTTCCTCGGGTCTGCTTCGACATCCATTTTACTTATAATATTATTCCAAACCTAATTTGTTTTTTCTTTGATTAGAATATCTATCTCTCTTCTGATAGCAATTAGTCTTCTGTGTCTTTTTATATTAGTGCCCGTTTCTGTGATTTTCTAATTAAGTTTTGAAATTTTTCCATCATTTCCTTTATTTCGTTGTTCCATCTGCGAGCAGGTAAGGTTCTATATTCTATTATTGAGGTATGAATTCTGTCTGCTTCTATGATATTTTCGGTGATTAGTTTTAGTTGGTTTTCTATTTCTTCTGTTCCTTGGTTGTCTAGGGATCCAGTTTCTAGTGTACTTAGGTGCTCTCTGCAAGCATTCCAGTTTGTTCTGCTGATGGCTCTTCTTTGTGGAATTTTAATTTGAATGGGTGAAGTTGAAATGATCGTTATCATACTTATATGGTCGGATGGGGTTGCCGGGCCTGGTTATGCGTGGTGATTTAAGTTGAAGTTTGGATTTATCAATACTATGTCAGGAGTTATCGAGGTTTGGGCTGTTAAGTAAGTTGGGAAGTCTGGTCCTTCCCTGCTTAACTGGTTCCTTCGTATTAGCAGTTGAAGGGTTTTTCCTGCTCCGTTTAGTTGGCTTGTGTAGCCTGCCCCTCTACAACTTGCATTGAGGTCACCTGTTAGTATTGCTGAGGCCTGTCTACTAAAGAGTTTGATGAAATTTGGAGTTGGCAAATACGAGCGTCTTGGAGGCTGATATGCCCCGGCTATGATTAGATATCCTGTAGTCATTTTTATTACTATGGCCAGATACGACTCTTCTAAGCCCTTTACTTCTATAAAGTGGATTCCAGTTTTAACGCTAATTGCTACACCATCGAATCTTGTTTGTGTATAATTTATAGTAATAAATCTATAATTTGGAATTCTTATGGCGTCTATCTCTGTGTTTAGCCCATGTTCGGTCAAAATGATTATATCTGGATCATCTTTTCTTATGATGTTTGAGTATGAAATTCTTTTTCCTTGCCAGCCGTTAACATTTAGTATAAAGATTTTAATTTTACGTTGGTACTTATCCATTTTTTTTATTATTATTTTTTTTAGTATTTGTTGAGGTCTCTTCCTGTCTTCGTTTTTTTCCGGGCGGCCAGGGGAACGAGTGCGACCATTTCGTTTTTTCTTAAATTCGCTGTTTGAGATGTTATGACACGATTCAGGGTTCATGTGTATCATGCCTTGCTTTAGTGCATTGTGTAACTCTGTCTAATCGGCGTCTGCCTCATATTCCCACTTGTACTTTCCCTTAACTAGTCCGTCCACGATTTCTTTTTGTTTGATTTGTTTAGGCACGGGTATGCGTGGGAACCGTAAATTTTGATGTTTAAATCTTTCGTATTGAGTGTATGTTTTTTTTCGAGGTTTCTTCGTCAGTAGATTCGTCTTCTTCCGAACTCGTGCTTTTTGGAGTCTCATTTTGTTTTATGTTGATTCTATATAGCTCACTCGAAGGAGGGTTATCCGGGAACCACATTTTTTTAAGCCCATTTTTTTCCAGTATGGTGTTTAATTCGTTTGCATATGAGCCTGGCTTCGTTATGTTTACGAAGTGTGCGTGCATTATACATTTTTCCATTTGCAGTTGCCGCAGCGTAGTTGGTAGTTTTTCTTCTTTCTTTTTCTGCGCTTATTTCCATTTTTTTATTCCTTATGATCTGCTTCTTTAGTGGGAAAGTCATAGCCAGTGTTCTGTGAGCATTACCACAGTTTAATCATTTCTTTATCGTGCTCCTGCATTGGTTCCACCTGTGGTCTTAGCTTGCGCATTCTGAGCATCCATTCCCTTTGTAAGTGCGGTCTTTGGTCGGGTGTTTGTCAAGGGCATAGCAAGTGAAGCATATTTTCACGGGGACAAATATCTTCCTTTCGATTTGCTCTGGGGAGATCTTAGTGTAGAAGGCAAGCAGTCCATTTTTCGAAGCTTTTTTAGAAATGTCTGTCGATCTAAATACCACTTTGAAGACGTGTTTATGTTCATCACCACTTTGGTTTTTAAATTTGATTATTTCCTCAGCCTTTGCTCAATCTTAACATTTTTCTAGCTCTTCCTTGATTTCATTTGGAGTGTGCTCACCGATCCAAGGGTCAAGTTGTCTGCAGATCACAGATCTTTTTGTTTGTACGTCTGGAGGGGTTCGAGGTGCGAGTCCGATCTTTTCCAGTTTTTTGGCTGCATTTTCGGTCAGGAGGAGATCTAACTCCTTTTCTGTGTCACATAGCGCCACATAACCATCCGATGTATTGTTCTTTTAGTCTAAGGAGTATTGCCCCATTATCCGCGTAGATAGTCCTTAGTGTCAATTCGCGGGTTGGTTTCTCCCGGCCAGAAAGAATGCGGAGAGGGACCCTCTTCGCTCCTTCACGGTCGGCCATTTCTGGCTTGTAAGCCTCCTTCTTTGTGTTTTTTCTTCTCTTCTTTGTACCTAATAATTTGCCTGAGTAAAAATATGTTATAGTTTTGAAGTGAAAAATCCTTCGCATAGCCGGTATATCTGCCTGGGTGAAGATGATGGATGGATGATATGATGGACTCGGGGAGGCCCTCCAGAAGGATGACTCATGACAGACTTTATGATGGGTGGTAATTGAATAAACTACCATCACCCGGAGATGCCGGCTATTCTGGGGTTTGGGTAGCGACACTGCTTCCAGCTCACATAGAGATGGTTTAGTGTCCCTCTATGATCACTGTCGGGCCATCAGGGATAGAGGGAACTCTTCCCCAACGGTTGAGGCATCGCTTCTTGTTAGGTATGCCTAGGACGGAAGGTTCTACAGTGGGCTAGTCCACAAACCTTCTTTTCCAACCGCCTCGAATTATGCCTTGTCTCACGATGGGCATAGTTCGAACTAGGTTATGAATGGCAATACACATGGCTACGTCTTAGAAGGCGAAAGCGGAGGGGTTGATGAGTTTAGGTAGCCATAGAGTTAATTATGACCACCTGGTAGAATATCTCTCTTTTTAAAGTCCCTCATAAGGAAAAATTGGTGTTGGGGAGGAAGGTTTCTTCTTTAAAGACCTTTGTGGGAACTTCTCTTGTAGTATTCCGATCTTCTTTCTCCTCCAAAAGGTCGGGCATTGAAAGGGGAAAGTAGCGTTAGCTGTATTTCGAGTGCTCAATATCCGTGTGTCCGAGCACCTCAGCTTCTAGGAGTCTTGTGAAAAAATTGAAAATTTTCCCACAGATTTTCCTCCTTTTCCGAATTCGAAGATAGATGCCAGGACTGATTATGCCAGGAGTTTTTCGCAGTCACAGTGACCAATGATGATGGAATATTTATTGGAAAAAGTATAAGTATTTTATACATTAATTAAATAAATTTAAACAATGCAAAAAAATCTATAGTAAAAGTGTTGAAAAAAGATGAAAAAAGTTTAGCTGAGGAGAGGAAAGATTTAGTCGAAAGCAAAGATACATAAAGAGGTTTCTCCGGGGGAAATAAAACGCAGGAGCTCAGCTTTTTGTTAATTCACTACATTTACGTTTAAGTTGTACCCACTAATAGGTTTATTTACATTATTATTTACATTAATATTGGTCTTTCGATTTAAGACTTACTTCTTTACACTCGTTTAAGTTTTTGTTTGTTTAGCTTTTACTTATATCTAATTTCATCATTTGGATTTCACTGACAATTTTAACCCAATTATTTACATTATTATTTACATTAATATTGGTGTCTTACTTCTTTACACTCGTTTAAGTTTTTATTTGTTAGCTTTCATTTTAATCTAATTTCATCATTTGGATTACACTGACAGTTTTAACATTACTTTATTACTTGTTGTTCTATATTTATTACACTGTACTCATTATGTTTTTATGATTTACTAAATTATACTTTCAGCTCACTTCGTTTTTACACTGTTTGATACGTTTTAATTTTATTATTTCTTATAAACACTGGAACTTGCGTAGAGTTTACGTTCACTTACGTGACGTGTTTAAACACTTGCTTATTTGGTTTTCGCTTAATTATTTATTTGACACTGTTATCTATTCGCTTATTTATTTACCACTTTTTATCATTTTTGCTTTATTATTTGTTTAACACTTGACACTTTTTACTGTTAGCTAATTGATGAGGTCATCATCCCGCCCTTTATGTTTTTATGTAGACTAGACTTCGGGATGAACATCGTGCCGCTGCACAGAAGGCTTTCCATTTCCTTTGGGGACCACGGCCCCTCAAAGGTCCACTTGTACTCACCATTTCGTATGCCTGTCACTAACTGCATTTGATTCCTTTTTTTAGGTCTACATCCAGTAGTCCCAAAAATCTTTAACTGTAATTGTTCCCCGTCGAAAAAATGTCCTCTTTCCAGGACATCAGCTTTTTCGGTCAGGGGAACTCCGGGGTAAGAATCGTCGTCTTCGGATTCTCCGTCATGCTTCTCCTCTTCTATTTGTTTTGCTGCGGGTATGGTGGTCCTCTTCTTCTTTGGTCTCTTCTCCTTAGGGTTATTTTTCGTGTTTACAACGCTTTCGTCTTAATCATGTTCTTGGTTCCCATCTTCTTGGTTGTTTACTGGTTGCTTCTCTTCTTCTTTTTGATCTTTGGCTTTGTTGGCAGTCTCAGACTGTGTTTCATCAACGAACTTGATATTCAACACGTCTTGAGATGCTGGGTTTGGTGGAAACCACAACTTTTTCTTCATTCCGTTGTGCTGCAACATGGTGTTGAGCTCCTCCGAGAAGCAGCCGGGACGCGCAAGGTTAGCCAGGTGGGCGACTATGACCATTGTCATAATCTCCTTGCTTTCGGCCGGCAGGACAAGCTTCGGAGTTACTCTATCGGTTGCTGGTGTGATGTTGCTTGGAGGAGATGCCGCGGTGGCATAAGAGCTTGCTCGGGCCTTTTCCTCCTTTTGTGATTTTAACCTTTCTCGCTTCTTTCTTATAGCTTCTTTGCGTAGAGGGCATCTCATGGCCAGTGCCCGATGCTCCCCTCCGCATTTTACGCATTTAAGTTGTTCTTTACGGCAACCTCTCCAGACGTGGCCAGATTTTGAGCATGCCGCACAGATTTGTTCCTTTGTCGGGCAGTTTTTCGTTGCGTGGCTTTCGATGGCCAGGCAGATTTGGCAGTTTTCCAAGTAAATGTACTCTTCCGCCTCTATCTGCTCTGGAGTCACTTTCAAGTAGAAGCCCAATAGGCCGTCCCGCAACGCTCTCTGAGCCATCTCACTGGTGCTGAAGGTGACCTTATTCAGAGTTTTGCCAATTTTGTCGACCTTGTCTACTTTTGCCCATGCCTGTTTTGCGTTGAGTTCATGCTTTATTTCGTCTGTGGAGTTATCCGCAAAGAAGGGATCTACTCTCCTGAGGATGACGGCACGCCTCACGAGTTACTCGTAGGGGGCTACTGCTTCGAGCCCAATCTTGCGGAGGGGTTCTTTCGCCTGGTCAGATACTAGGGCCTCCACATCTTTATTTTTCCAGCAGACGGCGGCCCACCCGTTTGGTGTCTCGGTGATACGGGTGAGTTCGATATTAATTTTACCGAAAATCGTTTCAAACACCGTCTCCCTGGCTGGCTTTTGGTTTCCTGCTATTAGACGGAGGGAGATCCGTTTGGTGTCCTGGGGGGCGGGGGGACCCATGTTCCCCTTTGGGCAGAGCCGCTTTTCCCCCTTCTGGGCCTCGCTTGCTTCTCGGTGAGGTAGACGACTTCACTCCACCGCGCTCGTATATGAGATTGCCTGGTAATGTCGTTTTTGGCAGTCCTTTCCTTAGACGTTTCCTCCTTTGCCAGGACCAGATAGCTCGGGAAACAACACAACACAACTCCTTACTCTACTACTCTTCGAAAACTCGTGACCAATGGATATTCCCAATAATTTATATTTATTTTGCTTATTCAAACGATAAAAAATCAATATCAATTTAATGTATAGGTTTATCGACCTTTCAATGGCAACCTACAATTTCCATGGAGTCCGAATCACGAGTCGCTACAAATTTACAGACAGGAAAAGAACCTCAAGCTACTTGAGACCAGCTGCATAAAGTGGCCCCAAATTTGGCGCCTGTCTGACGTCTAACCAACTCATGTGTGGATTAACTTGCCTCAACAAGAAAGGGTGATTCTACTCTTCTGCTAAATATAAATCTTATCATCAATATAACTCGAATGAACTAGATAATTCTTTTTCAATCACTTTGATGCGATTTAACTATATTAAATGGCTGTAAACCGAAGCATAAAGAAACAATATCACTTACATATAACACCTTCTCAACATTAAGTAGAGGGCTGTGAGAATGATAGTAATTCATTTAAGGAGGCTGCTGATTACCATTGGATATTCTGGAATATATTTCCCAGGTCCGGCCCGTCCTTAGCATTAATCCCAATTTATGAGAAACCTTTATTTAAACGCTAGTTTCGAGACATTTTAAACAGGTGAAACCATCCCTATGATACAATATTTTAAAAGTAAATGTATGAAATTAATATTAAGTTAAAATTCTGAAATGTACAATGTATATTATTTTGCCTTCTTTAGCAGTTTTATCAACCTTGTCGTAGAATGACTCCCGACGATACCATATATATACTATTCGTTGAGGGAACTTCCTTAATTATCTCTAGAGTGCGTTTTTACTGTCTGGCAGCCGATATTATGTATCTTCAAAATGCTTAAGAAGTGGAACTGAGCTCAAGGATAATAATATTGCTATCATTAATAAAATAGAGTTTTATTAATAATAACTATCAGCAAACACAAAAAACGGAAAATATTGACAAACAGAATGGAAAGGGTCGTGGAGACTCGGGCTAATCCAAGGATTTGAGGGATCAAAAAAGGTAAAACAAATATGGAGTTAAAGAGATGGGATGGTTCGATAAACCATTTAAAGCACAGGATAGAATTGACAAATAAGGGATCAATACTCAAAAGGTGACGCTTGGCTTACGTAACTTCATTAGGGTGCAGTGGAAGGTACTTGAAGGAATATTCGGTCCGCTGGCGAGTTCCAGCCGAAGGGGGGGGGATAAAAGGATCCTGACGTGGCGTCTTGGAAAGGAGAACCGTTACTCGACGAACGGCTTGACGAACAATGGCTGTTCTAGGTTGTTCTCTTCTGAACAAAGGGGGGGATGAGAACCGTCTCTTGTCTACGGGCTCAAGAACAATGGCTGTTCTAATGTTGTTCTCCTTTGAACAACAGGGGGGGTGAGAACCGTTTCTTGGCGAAGGGCTCAAAACGAACAATGGCTGTTCTAATGTTGTTCTCCTTGAACAACAGGGGGGATGAGAACCGTTTCTTGGCGAAGGGCTCAAAACGAACAATGGCTGTTCTAATGCTGTTCTCCTTGAACAACAGGGGGGGGATGAGAACCGTTTCTTGGCGAAGGGCTCAAAACGAACAATGGCTGTTCTAATGCTGTTCTCCTTGAACAACAGGGGGGGATGAGAACCGTTTCTTGGCGAAGGGCTCAAAACGAACAATGGCTGTTCTAATGCTGTTCTCCTTGAACAACAGGGGGGGGATGAGAACCGTTTCTTGGCGAAGGGCTCAAAACGAACAATGGCTGTTCTAATGCTGTTCTCCTTGAACAACAGGGGGGGATGCCTTGGGGACTTGGCGTCACTAAAGGCTCGAACCTTTGGCACTCAAGGAATATTATCCTCCTTCTGGACAAGTGATGGTGAATCTCGAGGTCGAGGTCCCTTGGCGCACAAATGGAGAGAGGGTCGTGGTGATGTTTCGCGACGAAAATCTGGATCTCCAATCTGATCTTAGTGGTAAAGTTTCCATATAAATAGCCAGGACATCTCCTTGGCGTGGGGGAGAATGGGGTGGAAGCTTCGAGGGAACGCACAGCCGAGCCGGGGAACAATGCCTTATCTGCCCATAAGCCTAACTCGATCTGGCGAGGTCGGCGTATGGGGGCGAACGGGGGGGACGATAACCTCCTTGTTTAAACATTGACGTCCGGTAGCTGTTGATAAGACTCCAAGCCTCGAATCGAAGATGCACGTGGGCCTCCTCGAGGTTTTAACTAATATGGGATAGGAGTTGAATTTAACACAGATTCAACTCGTTCTATCACACCCCTCCATTCCAGGGGAAGTTGTCAATTCGAAAAAAAAAGAGAGAAGGGACAACGATAGAGCTCCGTTGTAGGGAACTCGTTTTCTTGTACCAACCGTATCTTCCTGCACCTAACTAGTATTACCTCAATACATGATTATTTTGATCTTTAGATTACAGGGGAAAATAACCTTTAATACAACTTAATCAAAGAAAAAAAAAAGGGCATGGAACAATGAAATGATATAAACTTAGGACATAGGGGACAAAATAATTTATACGTAAATTAATAAGAACAAATATATAGACATACAAAAAATTAGACATTGAGCGTTACAAAATTCAGACATATACATTAATTAATTATATTACAAAAGAATCTTAAATTAAGTCGTACAAGACGGTATATACCTACATGGAGATACTAATCCTATGTATACAATTATTCTACGCTATTCGGTAACGCATTTCTACTGAGGGTGTCAGCGACCTGGTTATCGGAACCTTTAATCTAATTTATTTTAAACTGATACTCTTGCAAGAGTAAACTCCAGCGCATGATGCGGCCGTTTGAGTGTCTCAAATTCCTAATATAGGCTAACGGACGGTGGTCGGTTCCTATTTGAAAATCTTTACATATCAAGTACAGCTTGAATTTGTCTATGACCCAGATAATTGATAGAGCTATCTTTTCTCTAGTGGCATATCTCTTTCCGCGTGGTAATAATTGACGACTAGCATATGCAACTGGATGACTCGTTCTGTCATCCACGTATTGAAGAAGTACACCTCCAATGCCCTCGTTGATCACGTCGGTCTTAACCCCAAAGGATTTTTCCGGGTTGGGCAACTTAAAAATGGGGGCAGAAATGAACTTACTTTTGAGCTGATTAAAATGGGAAACAGCGACATCATTCCAACGTAAACGATCGGAGAAATTCTTTTCCTGAAGGGGGCATAGGGGGGCCGAATTTGCAGCGAAATTCGGAACAAATCGCTGATAGGGAGAAGCTGATCCTAGGATCGATCTTAATGGCTTCTTTGTAATCGGGAGGGGCATGTCAGCGATTGCCTTAATCTTCTTCTCGTGGGGACCTGACTTGCTTTGTCCTATTTTGAAACCCAAATATTTGATGGTTTCGTGGGCAAACTGGCATTTGCTGGGGCCAATGGTGAGGCCGTTTTCACGCAGTTGCTCGAAAAGAGCTAATAGGGTGGATAAATGGTGATTCCATTTAATTAGTTCTTGGAGCTGACTCTTCTGACGTGGTGTCAGCTGCGCGTCACTACCCAGGTCAGAGGGTTCCAAAGACTCGCCTGGTAGGGAAGGAGGAGGGTAATCGGCATCAGGTTGGATGCACACTGTCTGGATTACCTTAAGGGACTCCGCGGGGCAGTCCTCTTCAAGCGCCGATGCTTCGTCCAGTTCTACGAAGGTATCTCCATGGGCGCGTTGGGGGTTCTTTATTTCTTGGGGTCCAGGGACAGTCTCCGTGTCCTTGTCTGGGGCCTTATCACCTAAGGGTGTTAGTGATTCACATTCCTCTTTTGCCGTCCTAAAGTCCTGGTTAGGGGTCTCCGAGAAATCGGACGGTATCGGGGTTCTGATGGGGACGGGCTCCTGGGCTTCTTTCTTATCTCGGCCTTGAGGAAGGGCGGCCTGAAACACAGGGTCGAAACTTACTTGGGGGCTCTGTCCTATAAGTACGGAACAGAATTTTATGGGTGCTACAATGACTTCAGCCCAGCCATTATAATATTGACACTGCAGGTAACATCTAGCGACGGGGAATCGGTTCGCCCGCCCAAGTTGGTCATGTACCACCGCAAATTTTTCGTGGTTAGAGGCCACTGGGAGGAGTTCGTCGGACACGATGAAGCACGTACATCCTGTGTCCCTGACGAGAGTCGATACTCGACAGCTGTCCACGCTGCCTTCCTCATATTTCAAAGTTCCCGATGAACTTTTACCAAAAACAAAATTTACCTGGTGGCCTGACGGAGGGGGAGAAGTTTCTGCTTGGGTCTGCACCACCGGGGGAGCCGGGGTTGCATTAATCTGGTGAACTTGGTGGGCTGGTCCGCTTTTAAGCCTAGAATTTTGGGGGCAATTCCAGCTCATGTGGTTTTCTACACCACAGGTGAAGCATATGGTTGGTCGCTTCGGGAAGAGAGATGGAGGAGAAGTCTTAACGGGAGGTTTGGAGTCCCGTTGTTGGTTTTGGGGAAAGAAGTTTGGGGGTTTTACGGGGCTCGGAAACTTTGTCAGCTTTCCTGGGAAGGAGCGCGAGTCCGTCCTTCTTTCTTCTCGTTGGATTTCTTTTTCTCGTTCTTCTCGTTGTATTTTTCCTTCTCGTTCTTCTCGTTGGATTACTCTTTCCCGTTCCTCTTGTCGGATTACTCTTTCCCTTTCTCTTTCTACCTTTTTTCTTTGAACTTCTGCTTTAATCCGAGCTAATTCAATCTGAAGCTCAGCTTGTCTTATCCGTTCCTCTCTTTCTTCTCGTTGGATTTCTTTTTCTCGTTCTATTTCTCTGCTTTGCTCCTCTTGAATGTACTCAATTAGTTCTTTTCCGGAAAGTCCACAGGACTCTCCTTGCGCTTTAAAGATTTCAAACTGAGTCATCTTTGCACTTGGGGGCGCACTAGTCAACCAACTAAAATTCCTTGCAACAAGAATTATGCCTCTATAGAATTAGCCTACCTAAATATGGGCACTGACCTATTCGTACTTGGTTTCTCAATCTAAATAACCACTGACTAAAATTACAAAAAAAAACACAAACAAATTATTATAACCGTTCCTTGAGCTACTCCAGCTTCTTAAGTTTAAAAAAAAGGGGTATAGCAATCGTTAAAACAAAAGGGGACTACTATATTCTATTATTATAACGAATAACACTATGCTTTACTCGACTGAGACCAGTGTTTGCAAAGATATAGCGTTAAACCTTACACACCTGATACCAAATTTAAATAGTATATATATATATATATGTCGTAGAATGACTCCCGACGATATACCATATATCACTATTCGTTGAGGGAACTTCCTTAATTATCTCTAGAGTGCGTTTTTACTGTCTGGCGGCCGATATTATGTATCTTCAAAATGCTTAAGAAGTGGAACTGAGCTCAAGGATAATAATATTGCTATCATTAATAAAATAGAGTTTTATTAATAATAACTATCAGCAAACACAAAAAACGGAAAATATTGACAAACAGAATGGAAAGGGTCGTGGAGACTCGGGCTAATCCAAGGATTTAAGGGATCAAAAAAGGTAAAACAAATATGGAGTTAAAGAGATGGGATGGTTCGATAAACCATTTAAAGCACAGGATAGAATTGACAAATAAGGGATCAATACTCAAAAGGTGACGCTTGGCTTACGTAACTTCATTAGGGTGCAGTGGAAGGTACTTGAAGGAATATTCGGTCCGCTGGCGAGTTCCAGCCGAAGGGGGGGGATAAAAGGATCCTGACGTGGCGTCTTGGAAAGGAGAACCGTTACTCGACGAACGGCTTGACGAACAATGGCTGTTCTAGGTTGTTCTCTTCTGAACAAAGGGGGGGATGAGAACCGTCTCTTGTCTACGGGCTCAAGAACAATGGCTGTTCTAATGTTGTTCTCCTTTGAACAACAGGGGGGGTGAGAACCGTTTCTTGGCGAAGGGCTCAAAACGAACAATGGCTGTTCTAATGTTGTTCTCCTTGAACAACAGGGGGGGATGAGAACCGTTTCTTGGCGAAGGGCTCAAAACGAACAATGGCTGTTCTAATGCTGTTCTCCTTGAACAACAGGGGGGGGATGAGAACCGTTTCTTGGCGAAGGGCTCAAAACGAACAATGGCTGTTCTAATGCTGTTCTCCTTGAACAACAGGGGGGGATGAGAACCGTTTCTTGGCGAAGGGCTCAAAACGAACAATGGCTGTTCTAATGCTGTTCTCCTTGAACAACAGGGGGGGGATGAGAACCGTTTCTTGGCGAAGGGCTCAAAACGAACAATGGCTGTTCTAATGCTGTTCTCCTTGAACAACAGGGGGGGGATGCCTTGGGGACTTGGCGTCACTAAAGGCTCGAACCTTTGGCACTCAAGGAATATTGTCCTCCTTCTGGACAAGTGATGGTGAATCTCGAGGTCTAGGTCCCTTGGCGCACAGAGGGAGAGAGGGTCGTGGTGATGTTTCGCGACGAAAATCTGGATCTCCAATCTGATCTTAGTGGTAAAGTTTCCATATAAATAGCCAGGACATCTCCTTGGCGTGGGGGAGAATGGGGTGGAAGCTTCGAGGGAACGCACAGCCGAGCCGGGGAACAATGCCTTATCTGCCCATAAGCCTAACTCGATCTGGCGAGGTCGGCGTATGGGGGCGAACGGGGGGGACGATAACCTCCTTGTTTAAACATTGACGTCCGGTAGCTGTTGATAAGACTCCAAGCCTCGAATCGAAGATGCACGTGGGCCTCCTCGAGGTTTTAACTAATATGGGATAGGAGTTGAATTTAACACAGATTCAACTCGTTCTATCACAAACCTATATTTGAAAATATTAAACTAATTTTAATTATTTCAATGTTTTATGGTGAGTGGTCAATTCTAAGCATAATCTGAGAATATTATACAAAAGGAGTGACTCCACTACGCTTAAAACTGGAAGAAAATATCTACAATATTATAGGATGAAAGCGAAGTCATCGAAAAATAGAGCTATAGAAGAAATGGTTCGCGACTATCTACGAAACAATATATAGAAACTTGCACCAGAACCAGCAGTAATATATGATATGGAAGAATATATGGATCCGGAAGGAATTACCAAAGAAGAAGAAAAAAAAAACGTCATTAATTCATTTAAAAGAAGGACGCCAGGCTTGTCTCAA
This sequence comes from Ceratothoa steindachneri, assembly GCA_963969495.1. NCBI lineage: Eukaryota > Metazoa > Arthropoda > Malacostraca > Isopoda > Cymothoidae > Ceratothoa > Ceratothoa steindachneri. The sequence continues at coordinate 121,804,893 of OZ018326.1, forward strand.
GATATCCGAGGAAAGCAAGACACACCGCGGCAATACAGTTTAATGGTATTAGAGTTCAAATTACTGGCTGTTAAGCTGCTCTTGACTGGTGATTTCTGTGATAGAGAAAGAGAAAGCAAACCATCGGGCGCAGTGTTAAAAAGACAGATATATTAAGAGATAGATAGAGATAAAAGGATAAAGAGAGAGAATTTTCTCGTACTGTTCGGCGACAAATGTGGAATTGAGTTGTTATCTAGTCAATCGCAACAGGTTTGATCGGCCTTACTTAAATCAATCTCTAAAAAGGTCTCTGGAAAACATCATCAATACTCTGAAAAGCGTATTTGACGCATTGCGTAATACAGACTGCTTCCCTGAACAGTTCAAATTGACTAAAATAATATTTGTTTCCAAGCCGAGCAAACCGCTAAGTCTCCTAAACAGCTAAATATCCATATCGCTTTTGAACTTTATCGTCAAAGTCTTCAATAAGATCTTAGCAAGAAGTTTGATAGAATTCATCAAGGTCATTTGACTACATAAGATATTCTAATTCAGTTTCTATAAGAACAGGGGTACGATAGTGGTCTTCAAAATAAAATTTTAAAAATACAAAAGCTAAGGCAGAGAAAAAAATACCTCGATCTGATACTAGCAGACGTAGCAAAAGCTTTGGATAAAGTATGGCCCCAACTTTGAACTGAAACCTGGACATACACGGATGAGGTGTCTTAGCCTTACGCTGTAATCCATCGATAGTACTTTTCTGCCACAATTGGTAAAGCCTGAATATCTTAATATACAGATACATGTGAGAAGTAATTACCTAGATACACACAGGTTTAAGATAAAATGCATTTATTCTGATTTTTCCCATTATTATGGCCGTATTTCTTTCCATATTTTCATAGTTTAATATTGTTAATTATTAAACATGGCTATAAAGCAAAATTCAAAGGAAAGTTTAAATTTAAAATACGAAGGATTGTTGGTCAATATGAGGGTAAACTGTTTCAAGGACAAATTGCAAAGGATCTTGAAATAGCCATTTCTTCCATTAACAGCATTATAGTTCAATTTTTAGAAAACGGCAAAAAAGCACCGGAATCCTGATCTTTGGCATTCTGAAAGATGTACATAATCATGCTGTTCGAAGGTCCCTTGGAAACAACCATCTTTTCAAAACTTCTGAAGTGGTAGAAGGATTCAAAAGCAGTCCAAGAACGGCAGTAAAATGCTTGCACTCTCTTAGATTCTATAAATGTGCATCCAGGAGGAAATATCTTTTAACTATGACCAAATATAAGCGGTAAAACTTTGATTTGGGGGCGCAGCATATTTTTTTAAGACGAATTAAGTTTTGCTTAATTTTAAGAGTAGATGAGTATGTGTTTGGAAATTATCCTCTCTGGAGTTTGCCTTAAAAAGATTACAACCAACGTTGCAATGCAGTGGCTTTTCTATTAATAGTGTGGGAGCAATTTGGACTATTGTGTTGCCATATCAACTTAGTTGTTTTCAAATAGTCAGCTTTAAAGAGAAAGTGCTTTATGTACTGCAAGAAGGAAAAAAGATTGGGAGAACCAAAGTAGCATCAAGCTACTTCCTTAACCTAGTCAATTACATGCCAGGAACCCATATAATATGTGTGGCCGAATACTAAGCAATCTTTATTAGAAAAGCGGCCCAAAACATGAACTCAGTCTGAATTGCTGAATATCATACGGAAAACATGGTATTAATTAGCACAAGAACTTGCTTATAAAGCCTCTACAACTAAACAAGTCGCGGAAGTAAATTTCACTAAGTATTAATATGAAAAAGGACCGCATTAATAAATAGAAGAAGAGTGCTATATCACCATGACAACGAGCGACCTCATATCAAAAGAGAGACCATACAAAAGCTTAACAATTTCGAGTGGCAACTAATGAGATACCTTCCATATTAACCCAAAGAATTCCTTATCATATTATTATCTTTTTAGGACTTTAGCGAATCACTTGAATAGAATAAAGATTTTAACATAGAGGGAAACAAACCATAAAAGATTTTGATTAATTATAAAAAAAAAAATTAGGCAAACGGTAGTGAAAAGTTAGTCAAAAAGTGGAGACTGGTGGAAGAACCTGGTGCAAGTTATATTACTTATTAAATTATTTAATGAATGCTTATTTGAATTTAAATAACTTCGAAGAGTTGTTTGATCTATATCCATAAAGAGAATAGAAGAGTTTGTACACCTTTTGATGTCAGTTAAATGTTCTTTCATCCTCTTATTTAAGTGGCCTGACTCTCCGATGTATGTTAATTTGCAATTATAGCATGGTATACTGTAAACTTCAGCATCGAGATTAATTGGGCGCAGTCTAATCAAGGATATTCTAATGGTATTAGAATATTTAAATGTAGTATTTATGTTATTTCCGTTCTCACATATGATTTTAGAGGAGCCAAGGCCGGTACATATGGGAAACTAATACATTTTTAAAGATCATCCCATCGTAGTGTGGGTGTGGCATAGAAGTTTTATTGTGCTTTTGAATGGCATCTATTTATGAGGTGAATTGGATATTTTAGTTCAATAAAATTGCAGATACAGTGGTTAATTTCATTCTCAGGTAAGATTGGGTTGCACGTTATATAGGCTCGGAGAAAGAGGAAAGAAGTAACCGATATCTTAACGGATTTGTCATGTAGTGAGAAAAAATGTATGTAAGCATTTGAATTTGTAGGCTTTCGATAGACTGAGCACTGAATATAATTATTTAAACGGTGGATATTTACATCTAGAAACGGTAAGGAATTATTCTGTTCCCATTCTACTTTTAATTTTATCGATTGGTGTAACGAATTCAGGTTGTTGAAAAATTCATTGAAATTGCTGTTGTCTATTGGCCATCACTATCGTCATTATCATATGTAACTGCTTTCCAACAAAATTTCTGAGAGACATTCAGCGTTGATGTTATAAGCACATAGAAGTTTTCTAAGAGACTCAGAAAACGAGTCCGGACAAAGGAACACAAAAATTTGTGTGTATGTAGTTTCTCTCTCTCAATCACGAGCACCGGCAGCACAATGCCATCTCTCGCATTATCATCTGTGTTTCTTAGCGTTCAAAATAGTGCCTGAGAACCACGGTGTAATTTGTCTGCGAATGGAGGTGAGGAAAAGAGGATGATGAAGAAGGAAATGATCTGGGAGAAAGAGCCTGAGGAATATGTTAAAGTCACAGAGTGTATGGCAGAGTCTAACGGGAGGAAAAGAGGCGAGATCCTTTGTCATTTGTTCTTGGTTTAATTAAAGAGAGCCGATGATAATAAATGCTTGGCGGAAGAGGATGTATGTGTGAAAGTTGTTTGCAAAAGTAAAAAAGAAACAAAACTGGATGTAAAGTAGTTATTAATAGCTATAAAAGGGTCACTTATGGTTAGTTTATGAATTGGAAAGTAGGATGCAACTAGGTCAAGTGCAATTTCAATGTGTGGGTGGGGATGAAACAGATTAAGAGTGTGTAAAGTTAAACAAAATCATAAAGTCGCAGATAAGAGGGGTACGTAGGGTGATGTTAAATTCTCCCAGAATAAGTGAGGTTGCACAAGGATCAGTGTGTCATATACAGAAATTCGCCGAGTTCATTGAAAAATCTGTCCGTGGGATTACCTGCTCGACAATAGACGATAGATGATAGCAACTGTAAGATTGGGTTTCAGTAGCAAAGTGTCAAGCAGGAATTTGAAAGTGCTTGGAAATTCGAGTTGAATGAGAGATGGAGGGAGAAATGGTATGGTAATATAACGCGACCTTACCCCTACTTCCTGTGTGTCCAGCAAGGTGGATAAAGGAATCCCTGGTGGTGACCTCTTAGTAGGAGTAATTGTATTTCCTTTGTCGATCCACGTTTCTGCCGAGCCAAAGATGTCAAATTTCTCAGATGTGATAAGTTGTGATAATTAAAAAAAGACAGCAGAGAGAGAGCAATGTGTGGGTAAGGCGAGGTTTTTAGGAAAAGAAGGAGCAGTTTTGACGCGTGAGTTGGCCTGTATTTTTTAGTTTGCTAGAAATCCCTTGATCTCGCAAGAGAGCGCAAAGATTTAGCCTGAGAGTTAATAAGATGCGTCTTTGCGGATGGCTTCAAAATATATACATGCTTTATTCTATGATAAGTTGATGGAGTGATTCTGTTTGACGTTATGTTTTGGATATAACGTAGAATTTTCAAAAGCTCACGCATTCAAATAACAAAAGGCTCACATAATGGAAGATTCAAAATTCTTTTGCGTTCGAAGAAACGGCAACTATGAATAAGAGGAATAGTATCTACTTGCCCTGCGGTTTCCCGAATGCCTATATGTGCGGTAGTAAGAATACTCAATAGCTTCCTCTGGGGCGTGTAATAGAAAGCGATTAGACCAGCAAATGGATCGCTGACCAGCGAAGCAGCCTCTCCTTAAAGTCTTTGTCGTGTGAATGCGATATATATTGGTGTTAGTTAACATCCCAAAGAAAGGAAGAGTGGTATTGAAACCAGGTAAAATGCTGTGGAATATATTACGTGAACCATTAAAGGATAAAGAAAGAAAAAGGGAGATTTATAATCGATAAAATAGGGAAAACTATTTTAACCGCAATATGAAGGTGAATAAATGAGTTAGATTTGAACCCGTGTCGTCAAGCGCTCAACTCTATCAGAACCACGACGTAATATATTCCACAGCGTTTTACCAGGTTGTGATTTCACTTTTCCTTTCTTTGAGCTGTTAACTACATCGATTGTATATCACGTGTCATGTGTTTTTCACTTATTATATTGGTGCTAATGGTCGTGAATATTCGATATCCCTATTTTAAAGGATCATTTAATGAGATACATTTGTATTCCAGAAAACGTTTATCCGAAGCCTTGTCCACAAGCTCGAGATTTGGGGCTAAAAAATAATTTGGCGTGAGACTAATGACGGGTGGCTTTGTGTTTGATAGAGTGCAAAGCAGAGTGAAATGCTTGTTTTCTAGTGGCCTAAATGGTCATCTAAAACACTTTACATGAAAAACGGTAATAGATAATGTTACTGCTACTATTGTTGTTGATAATTCAGACGATGATGATAAGCACAATGAAATTAATTTCAAACTAGGTGAAAATAATATAGAGGGTGGTCCAAAAGTTTCGTCAACCCTTCTAAATATTGTTTTAATTTTTTATTCCAAATATTGTTTAAATTTTATATTTCACATATGTTTGATATTATTATATTTTTCCTTTATTGAAAGTGAATACACTAAAGCCAATAGATGTGTTTTACATTATTATATTTTTCTTATTACTTTTCGGTAGGGGTGACAAGACTTTCGACCACCCTGTACAACTCCCTTGCCAATTTCTACCAAGTGGCAAACAACTTTCATCATTCATACGCGAAACTACATTATACTTAATTACAAGTTATTAACAGTAATTAGAGAGGTAGTTACCATCCTTGACTTCTTCATTTCCCAGTTCCTTTCCTCACCATTAAAGCGAAAGTAGTTTCTACATCCTATTTGGTGCTCTAATTACACAAACTTTCCGTCCATAGAAATTGACAAACAGACTAACTAGTTATCTGCCATAACACGTTCGCGCGTCGTCTTCTTGTAAGTTTATTTCGCCTAATGATGATCATAAGCAGATAATACGTTTTGTTCAAGATATCGCTCTAACTTGAGAGCCGTATAAAGAGAATGATAGAATTAATGATGAAAATAATTGTCATTTTACGTGTTTTACTTTAGTCTCTTTTTTCTAATTTCTTCTCTTTTCATTCAGTTTTATTCTTAATGTATTCATATTAGTTTCTTTCTCAAAATATGCCAAAGGTTATTTGCTTTAATAAAGTGACTTTATGGATATTTTTAACTGGCTTTTTATCTTAATATCAGGTTGTCCAGAAAGTAATGGCGTTTTTCTCATAGTCATATATATGATAAACCAAACAACTAAACAAGGTTGTAGTAAGGTATAATGTAAAATTTTAGAGGTACATAAGTTAAACACAAACTTTGTGTTGTTCAACTCTCAAAGCTGATTATTTTTAATTCAGTGGCCCTTAAAGCAAGATGAATTAATAGGACTTTCTCAAACCTGGAAAAAAAGAGTTACTTAAACTGCATAAAAAATCAATGAAGCATTTTGCCAAGGCTTGGATCATTTTCGCACAGTACAGCGTTGCCGTCAAAGGATTTGAAGAGGAGATGAGAGAGTCTTGCAGATATTCAAAGTCCAGGGATGAATCGATCCTTTGAAGATGTCACAGTAAGGGAAGCAGTCAAGGCAGATCTTCGTGCAGCAGTGCGTAAGCTAGCTAGAACAATGGGAGACGCCAAATCATGCATTTCCACACACTTGTTTAAATTAAAAAAAAGAAAAACGAGAATGCTCGTCCATATATGGCAAAGGTCACGCTTGAGAAATTAAAAGACTTGGGAATTGAACTTCTACCTCATTACTCTTATTCTCTAGATCTCGATCCTACAGAGTTTCATATTTTTTAACATCTGAAAGCCTTACTAAATAATAAACGGTTTAAAGCCCAATTAGGTGCAGAAGAAGTTTTTAAGATCTTCCTTAAATCAAGGTATTAAATCTTCTCCAGTAAACGTATAAACGCCATTGTTATACTATGCCCAAAGTGCATTCAATCACATTGAACTTACTTTGATTAAAAATAAATTTATTATTTTCCTGTTTTATATTTTATACTTTGCACCTTAAATAGCCCAAATTACTTTCTGGTATACCTATTAATATTATTCTCATTTTTTGCCCGCACCCTAGTTATCCGAGAAGCCTTCGTTGGTTGAAGATGCCCTCGTTGGTTTCTCTAGATTATGTTTAAATAAATAGAAATATTTTTTAATTCATTTCAAGCAGTGTTTCTAGCTCTTTCTCCGGGCGAATAATCTAAAAGTCTAATACATGTTGCCGTTACTATAGCAACTAATGTTGCTATAGTAATTGTATGCAACATAAAATTTAACAGTCCTTAAAAGAACTATTTCAAGTGACTTTCTCTAATAGACCAGTCTGGGTCTTTAAAAGAACTGTTTTATTTGGTTATATCTAAGAGACCAAGCCAAGTCTTTAAGAGAACTTTTTCAAGGGTCTGTATTCAACAAACCAATCTAACAAACCTTTAAGGAAATGTTTAAAGAATCTGTATTTAACAGACCAATCTAACAGTTGCTATAAACTTTAAGGTTAATGTATCTAACATACCGATCTAACAGTCCATAGAAGGATAGTTTTCAGTGACTCCATCCAATAGACAAATCAGAAATGTTCCAAATGTATTCAACAGTCGTATGTAACAGTTCTTAAATAATCTGCTCCAAGTGACTGTATCCAAAAGACCAAGCTAAAGGTCTGTGAAATAACAGATTCAAGTGTACCCAACAGAACAAGTTAGCAGCCTTAAAAGAACAGTTTCAACTGATGATATCCAACTGGACAAGCTAAGAGTCTTTAAAACAAACTATTTTAAGTAAATTCGTCCAACATACCCTACTAGCACTCCTCAAAATAACTGCTTCATGTGTCTTTTCCCAAGATATCAAGCTAACAGTTCTCAGAAGAACTGTTTTAGGTGACTGTCCAACAAATCAAGCTATCATTCCTCAAAAGAACTGTTTCAGGCGACTGCACCCAACAAATCAAGCTAACAGTCGTCAAAAGAACTATTTAAAACGATTGTGCACAACATATTAAGCTGACAAACTTCAAATGAACGGTTTAAAACGACTGTGCCGAACAGATCAAGCTAACAGTCCTCAAAGGAATTGTTTCAAACAACTTTTCCCAACAGACTAAGCTAACAAACCTCAGAAGAACTGTTTTAAACGACTGTGCCCAACATATCAAGCTAACACTCCTCAGAAGAATTGTTTCAAACGACTGTGCCCGACAGTTCAAGCTAACAGACCTCAAAAGAATTGTTTCAAACGACTTTTCCCATCATACTAAGCTAACAAACCTCAGAAGAACTGTTTTAAACGACTGTGCCCAACATATCAAGCTAACACTCCTCAAAAGAATTGTTTCAAACGGCTGTGCCCAATAGTTCAAGCTAACAGTCCTCAAAAGAATTGTTTCAAACGACTGTGTCCAACAGTTCAAGCTAACAGACCTGAAAATAGCTGTTTCAAACGACTGTGTCCAATATATCAAGCTAACAGTCCTCAAAAGAACTGTTTGCATGGACTGTGCCCAATAGATCAAGCTAACAGGCATAAAGAGAACTGTTTCCAGCGACTGTGCCCATCAAATCAAGCTAACAGTCCTCGAAAGGACCGTTTCCAACGACTGTGCCCAACAGATCAAGCTAACAGACATCAAAAGAACTGTTTCCAACGACTTTGCTCAACAGATCAAGTTAACAGTCCTCAAAAGAACTGTTTCCAACGACTGTGCTCAACAGATCAAGCTAACAGTCCTCAAAAAACCTGTTTTTAACGACTGTGCTCAACAGATCAAGCTAACAGACCTCAAAAGAACTGTTTCCAACGACTGTGCCCAACAGATGAAGTTAACATTCCTCAAAAGAATTGTTTAACCCACGGGTTTTACCCACTCGTCAGGGAATGAGAGGAATTAAAATTCAGGTAAATGCAATCTATGGTAGTCGGTTAATTTGCACGGGTGTTAGATTGGTCTATGGTGTGCATTGCCTTGCTAGGCGTAAATGAGGACCCTCCCCAGGTATGGTGGATGCAGCATGAAGGTGACGAAGCATTGATAGATTAATGGCGAACTAACGGCTGCTTCCATTTCCGTTTAATTCACAATTAAAAGTTTTCAAACACAACGTTTATCATGCTGGGAAAGGTTTAAGAAACAAAGAAAACCTTATTTTTATAACTTAAAAAGATAACAACTCATCGAAAGTATAGATCTATATAACTCATTACTATCTCTTGCTCAGCTTACTTTCCCCCATTCTCCCCTAGATTACTTCTCTATTTTACTTCAGATTAAATTCCACCGTCCGCTCCTTTTATAAAGGTTAATTACGTTCCTTAATATTTGCTGCATAATTTCTCGTTCTGTTGGATAATTTCGCCAATTAGAACATGAAACAAGTTATTGCTATAATTGCTCAATTTCTATTCTTCCTAACTCCAAACAGCTTTAGAGTTAGGGAAAATGAAAACTATAGGAAGACTTTATATAGACTTTATAAACCCCGTGGTAATTTTATAGGTGAAGGATAAGAAGAAACTATTTTCTACGTACTAGTTGAAAAAGAGCTTTTCACCTAAAACTCATATTAGACCTTATCAAAAATCACCTCATTCTTATTTTTATAGTTTTCTTAAAAAAAGCCGTAAATCACAAGTATTTTGACATGGAATATTTGGAAAGCATTGCAGGATGGAGTTTTTAATTTTTTGCTCTTAAATCAGCCAAAAGCACCAGTTCCGGGTTCCATTGAATCATGATTTGCACTAGAACATTTTATCCAAACAAGATAGAAGAACAAAAGTGTAGTCTACCCTTGGTGATATGAGGCTTGTTCGCAAACCTTTGTCGAATTGAAACCTTTGTCGAAAAGTCTCAAGCTAACTGTGCGCGCTGAAGCTTCTACGCCCACTTCTTTCCAATCGTGAATAAGCTTGGCACTTGGGGTAACCCAATTCTTGAGCTGGATCTTACTAGTAGGCGATCTTGGCGTTCATTTGAAGCTCTTGGGCGCCCAGATCACTGCTTTACAGGAGTGTAACTAGTCTTTTCAAAGTCACTAATGATTCTAGAGAGGTACCTCTTGATGCAACTCCCTCAGCAACTATCTCCTTGTATTACAAAACATATTACGAAATAATTACGTAATATCATTCATTTAACCGATATATGTCATTATTTCACCCTTAAGATGGAATAGCAAAACTCCAGAAATTTGAAAAATATGTCTTAGCAAATTATAACAAAGTTCTTGGCGTTTATTGATATTACTTATACCAAAATTTTGTTCTCTAATTTTCTTGTAAGGTTTACGATTTAATTCATTATGAACAATACGATGAATGCTACTTTTTGACAAGGATATTCTTGATTTGGCAATTTGTCTTATTCTTTTGTGAGTTTTAGGTCTATCTTGCTGGCCTAAAATTGATTCCTTTACTTGTATATTTTCCTCCAGATGTGAACTTATTGATCTTCCATTGCCAGGTTTTTATATCGAGGGAGTTGTATCGATTTTCATCAATAAATTGTCTAGTCTTGATCTAGACCATCCTCTGTTAAGAAATTATTTTAGTAATTTCTTGCTTCCAAATCTTTTCTCAAGGCTTAATGGATTATTATAATTTACTTTCTTAATATATATTGCATACAGTGGGCCTAATAATATGAAAAAATTCTTTGGTTAAAAAATAATAAGAAATAAAGCAGGAGGGTTTAGCTTTGAGAGGTACACCACTCAAACCTGACCAGAATAGTGATCTGACATTTGAAGGAAGCCAAAATTCTTGTCCTAACTCCAATATTCGGCCAAGGGATGCGGATACATATTTATCTACATGTGTAGCAAAAATTAAATCATGCTTTCTTTTGCTAGGCCTAAGACCCCTAAAACATACTTTTTTACTTCTGAACTTATGTTTCATCTAGGTGTATCTAAAATAACTCAAAGACAATTCCACTCCCTCAAACATACATTCACAACAGAAAAAAATTAGAAAAGTTTTTTTTATTCTCACACTCCATCGTCTGCTAGCGGTAAACTGGAAATATACTGTAAACCGCTTTTGTACAAATGTAAACCGCTTTTGTACAAATGCTTTTCACGAACTAATAATTTTTTTCCGTTATTCTTCCAGTTATTTTACTAGATACTGGAGGGTGCTTTCTATTAATTAATGTTTTAATATAAGAATAATCGTCTAATCTATTAACATAACCAAAGAATGTCCCAAGGGGAAGTGTTTGTTTACCCATACAAATTTAATTTGATAAGTATGTGCTCTACCATTTGTCTCGAAAAATAGTCTATAATTTATATTACCGAAACATTTTAGGTATTGAAAACACTTCAGTCAGTTGATCACATAATCGCATATGAACGAGTGATATTTGGCCGAAGAATCGAAATATTTCTTCATAAGGTTTATTCCTAAGATCGGGGAAGTACACAACCAGCAAAGCCCCCCCAAATCCACTCGAGCCTAGCTCAATAAAGAATAAAAGGATGGAATTGAGAGGCGTAGGAAAAGTAAAAGGATTAAAGAAAATAGATAAGGACTTTAAACATCTATTTAAGTTGAATTTTCAAGTAGTATTTGTCGATTAAATTCGTAAACATAGTTACTGTAGTGATTTCAACTACATTTCCAGGCGGGTTATTTCATGTTTTGTGTTTTATAAGTAAAATTATTGTGTATTCTCAGTTTTTCATATTTTGTCTATTAACTTGTAATCGTTGTTTCTAGTGTTTGTTCGATTATCTAATTGAATATTAAGTCTTGGTTTATATTTCTAAGCCCGTTTAGTATTTTGAAGATTTCGATAATTCGATGGCGTAGATGGCAATGATACAACGTTCAAATATTACAATATCTTTTCGTATGTATGGAGACCAGAATTGCACCACCTAGTCCAAATAAGGGTGTGAGCGGCTTCTTTGGAATTAAACGCAAACCTTCTAGTTAGATAGTCTAGAAACCTATTCTTCTTATGTGATGCTACAGAACATTGTTTTGGAAATTGCAGATCGGACCTAAATAATTTGCTATGTTGACTGTGTTTATAATTTGATCACTTCTATTTCTATCTCTTACTAGATCATTTTGACCTATAGAAATCCTTATGATAGTTTACTGTAGTATTTACTATCGTATCCTCAGTAAATTTTAAAATTTTACTAATTAATTTCGTATCAAGATCGTTTACCGATATTGTAAACAGCTACGGACGAAGAACATATCTGTGATGAAAGTCGCATGGAGCCAATGTAACAACTCTCTGCCTATTGTTTTCCAGCCAATTTTTAATCCATTTTAGTACGCAGGATCCTATTCTGTGCCATTTTAGCTTTCTCAAAGGTCTTTTATTAGAAAAGGTGTCTAGAGAGTTTTATAAACCAAGATGGACTATATCTAAAGCCTTATCCTAATCAAACTTTATCATTTCTTGGAAAAGATATAACAAATTAGTTAGACATGAGCGTTCACATTGAAAGATGTTTTGCGCGACATTATTAATTAAATAACCTCTAGATGAGCTATGATTCTAACTCTAACAATGGAATTTAAGAGCTTACCAACAACAGAAGTATATAAGATGGGTCAAATGTTTTCAGGATCAGTCTTTATTCTTTTTTTTAGAAATTGGTGTTATATTTGCCTCTGCACTTATCAGAAACTATCTCCTCGATAATACAATTTTCTAAAACTGTACAAGAGGTTTTAATTTCTTCCTTTCTGACTCTTTAAGGTGGATTAGAAATTTTCAGAACTTCCTGAAGGAGCTTGATGCACTCTAAATTTTGTTGCAATTATTTGCATAGCAATAAAATGAATTAGGTGCGTGTTTTGACATCGACACTAGGACATTTAGATAGGCTTTTCAGATGGTCTTATATTTTCTTTAGCAAAGCAACGATATTAAAGGTACTAGTTCGATTCTTGACAGTATTTCTGACTTTCGGAATATACAATCCATTAAATTCCCTTATATACGTTTTAATTTTATTATTTATCCACGACACCTGATGTGCTTTCTAAAAAAACGTTTATGCCGCACTGTTGAATTACTTATAGTCAAAAATTAACACTAAAATTCAATATGCCTTTTCTGGGTGTTTTAATCATTAAAAATTTAAACTCAATCTAAAAATTTAAGCGGTCGAGAAGAAGACTGATATTGTAATTTTTAAATTTTATAATAATTTGAGAAGTTAGGAGTTAATTTCCTACACTGTCCAGTTATAATCATTACCTTGCTCTTAATTAAGATCGACTTTATTTTTAAATAAATAATGTCATGCTCTTCTGTTTGCTTTGGCGTTTGGTGTTTGCCAAGTATTTCTTTACTATTTGTCACGAACTCGATAGCTAAAGTCCAAAACATAATAACTATTTTTGATATCTTTCGTTATCTTGACTGGCTCCGGTGTTTTTTTACGTATAAAATAACGCCTACACCTTTTTACGAAACCTTCCCCTGTCAAATATTTGGTACTTTTATAAAATAATTCCCCATTTTACAGAACTACTAGTGGGTAAATGTCTGCAGTATACTTTTCTTTCGCAATGCAGCTGAACCCCAATAACACTCACTAAAATTTGATGATGAATTATTTACTGGCTCCGACAGTTTATTGCTATATAAAGCGTAAGGAATTATCTGAAAGTTTTCTAAACCTTGTAGATATTATGTCATTAGGATCCTGTCCGTTTGGTATAAGTGAGACGAGCGAAATGATCTTATTTGCCATAAGGCGCCCAGTCTTACAGAGCTACAGTACAACTGGAGCCGAAAGTTTTCGGAAATCTGGATTTTTTCATATTTCTTGGGTATGTCTATGAATAGGTTGTTGTAGGCTTGCATGGATCCAATAATTTGGAAACCAAAATATAAGTACAAGCTTCCTTATAAATATTTTTGAAATAACTAAAATGGGGATGCTATTGAAATATAGGAAATCATGGTATCTGTATGCGAGATTTATAGTTAAAATGTCTAAATATAACACCATATTTGTTGATTAATATTAAATTCTATTTCAGGATTTGATTATGATATGACAATGTCGAAAAGACGTAACTATTGCTTAAAGGAAGGAAGTCTGATACTCACGCTGCACGAGGAGGGTCGCAGCTGTCGACAAATCGCCCCGACGGATCGCATTCCGGTATTCCATAAATGTTGAAGAGGATCTGAGAAAAGAGGGCCATCCAAACCGAGTCCACTTTGGACTATCCAGGGTCAGTACGAAAAGCCACGACAGGTCTCTGCGTCGCTTTCAGTTCAGCTGCAACATAAATGGACAGAAGGCGACCAAGTAATGCTTCTGTCAGAACAGTACGTCGCAGACTGCTTGCACAAGGCCTGAAATCATGTAAAGCCCGACTCGTTCTAGTTTTTATGGACCCCATGAAACTTTAGAGCATGCAGGAGGCCAGCGGAGCAGTTAAATCAAGAGTATATAGTGCCAACATTAAATCATAGGGGGTACAGTAATATCAAGTTCACTGGTGGGTGGTCTCACGTTTGTGATAGAACATTGAATTCTGAAGGGTACTAAGCTTTTCCCGGATGATTACATGCTGCCCTATGCCCGAGACCTCTCCAGAAATTCTTGGAATGTGGTTTTCTAGCAGGACAATGCCCCATTGCTTCCAACATACAGTGCTTCCCTGACAACGATATCACGGTGATACACTGGCCACGTCAGTCTCCGGATATGAATCCACTGGGTAACCTCTAGCAAGACCTGAAAGAGGTCGTAAAACGTCGTCAGCCAGCCTTTAATGAGCACCCTAAGGCTTTCATCACTAAAGAGTGGACCATCTTCACTCCCATCAGGAGTTGCACTCTTGTGGAGAGAATGCTTCGAAAAATAAATGCTCTCATCGCTGTCAAGGGATTCTCGACATGCTAATGAGGTTTCTGTATCAGTTTGGTGTTGATCTAATATTCACAAAGTTTCATCTGCTTCTCAATTATATGGTACTGATGTTACATGTTTTGGCAAACTTTGCATTATAATAACTCTTGATTGTTTTGGTCATATATAAATTATTGCCTTTTATTTCTCCTACTTTCACAGTATATTCATATTAATATTCAAAATTGACGATTTTTAATCTCTGCTTTTTTCAGGAATAGGTTGATATATCGGTGAACAGTCCATAACTTTAGATACCATACCAAGTATACTTTAAGTTGAGAAAAAGTTAGCTGACATGGATAGTTTAAGGCAATCTGAATATTGGAAAAACGTTCCATACATACAGCATGATGGTTCAAGCTGAGTATCAAATGCCGACATCATGCTTGACACTGAATGATCTGTAAACAATGTAAAGACTGTAAACTTTACATGGGCAGCTGCAACGGAAAATATGAAGCTCCCTTCCTCCTGTGCTCATTAGCAGGCGCTGTTGGCGTCTCTTCTAAACATTGGGAGCCTGACCAATAAGTTGGAGTATTTCCATGACCTCGTTATTTGCCCTGGGGTTTCCTTCCTTGGCCTTACAGAAACCTGGCTCTAGTCTGATTCTGGTTCATGCACTGCCCTTGCAACCACTCCGAGTCATTCTTTACTGCATGTTCCTCGGAACCATCGTGGAGGGAGAGTTGCACTGATTTTTAACTCATCCTTCTCCCTAAATCTTCTCCCCTCCCTCCCTATAGCCGCATTGAGTCTCTCATTGCTGTCTCACATGCTGTGGCCGCTCTGACTATTAGGGTCATTTACCGCCGTCCCAACTCGTTTCCGGCCTTATTTTTCGAGGAGTTCAGTAGCCTACTCTTCGACGTATCCTCTACTGGTTCTCTACTTATTCTCTGTGACTTTTCATGCATTCATTGACATCATCGACCTCTTCTCTCCTACGCAACATGTGTAATCCCCAACATACATACATGGTAATACCCTGGACTTAGTCATCTCAAACCTCCATATCTCTGATCTTACAGTAACTGACCTTTCTAATACGATTTGTGACCACTTCTTGGTCAATTTTAAATTCTATATTCCCTACCACCTACCTCCTCGCTCGTCCCGAGATCCTACTTCTTTTCCAGCGACTATCGTCAATTGATACTACTTCTCTCTTTAACGACGTTGTTTCTGCTCTACTTGCTATTAATACTACTGCTTCACCTGACCAAACTTTAAACTCTGTGCACCAATCATTACTCGCCTGCCTTGACGCGCACGCCCCCCTTATCATTCGTTCTTCAACCTGCCATCACTGCGCCCCTTGGTTCACCATGGAACTTCTTCGTTTAAGGAAGTCCTTACGTGCTCAGGAACGAGCCCTTCGTAAAGTACGCTCCCGTGGGCAGGACACGACCTCCTTCTCACTTGCCTATCGCCTTGTTACCTCAAATTAGTCTTCCAAATTAAAATCAGTGCGCGAGGCTCATTCAGGCAAACTTTTGCCTGAGAGCACGAATGACCCTCTGACTATCTTTCGTCTGCTCTCTTGTCTTTCCTCGCCTAGCCCCACTTCCCCACCTCTCCCCCCCTCAACCCCTCTACTCTTTCTAAATTTTTCTCTGATAAAGTTATTAACCTTCGCGCCGTACTACCTCTGTCGTCTGAACAAACCCATGCTATTCTCCCTGTCACTACTCCATTGTCGCTTAACGTCCTCACTCGAGCGTCCTCTGAGGAAGTAACTGCCCTCATCTCACGCTCTAATAAATCTGGATCCGCTAATGACGTCTTTCCACCCAAACTCCTCCACCAAATTCACCCTGCTGTCCTCCCACTGATTCTTAATCTGATTAACACTTCATTTGCCACAGAGGTGGTTCCTTCTTCCTTCAAACATGCCTCAATTCGTCCTATCTTTAAAAAAAACACACCTTAACTTCTCTGAACCATCTAGCTATCGCCCTATCTCACAGCTTCCATTCCTCTCTAACATGCTCGAGAAAGTGGTTTTCTCTCGCTTTAATTACCATATTTTTAACTGCAATATCGATGAAACCTACCAATCGGGGTTCAAAGCGAAGCACTCTGCTGAAACCGCTCTTCTTAATGTTTCAGACGGTTTACGTAGAGCAGCCGATAGGGGTTGTACGTCCATTCTATTCCTCCTAGACCACTCTTCTGCCTTCCACACAATCGACCACACTGTCCTCCTTGATCATCTTCACACTTTCCTTGGTCTCTCGGCCACTAAACTTGATTGGTTCCGCTCATACCTCTCCTCCCGCACTCAGTCGGTCGCGCTCGATTACTCCCCCTCCGAGCCCGCGCCCATTCATTTTAGGGTGCCTCAGGACTCAGTCAATGGTCCTCTCTTTTTTCGCACCTACTTAGTTCCTCTTGGCTTCTTTCTTTGCGATTTGGGCCTGTCCTTCCACTTCTATGCTGATGACACTCAGATATATCTTTCCTCATCCCCTGTGTCCTTCTCTCAATCAAATACCAAGCTCTTTTCAGCCTACACCTCCATAAATGAATGGCTGTCTGTCAACTTTCTCAAACTTAACCATGATAAAACTGAAGTTCTCCTTGTTGATACCACTTTGATGGTGGAGAAATATAAAGCTCCCCCCCCCCCTTAACCTTGGGGAAACCAATCGAGCCTTCTCTGATGCCGTCCATAAATCTTGGTGTTGTTTTCGACGAGCAACTCTCGTTAAACCTCATATCCATCGTATATGTAAGTCTCCCCTCGGTTTCCTCCGCAACTTCTCACGTGTTCGATCCCATTTTGATCGACGAAGCCTTGAGACTGCTATTCATGCCTTCCCCACCTAACGCTTAGACTACTGCAATTGTCTTCTAGTGAATATCCCTTCTTCGTCACTTCGCCCCCTACAACTAGTTCAAAACTATGCTACCCGGCTCATCCTTCGCCGCCCCCAGTTCTCCCCTTCGATGCCTCTGTTACAAGAGCTACACTGGTTACCTATTCGCTTTTGTACCTACTATAAAATTCTTTTTATCACCTAGAAGGCCCTACATCTCAAGGCTCTACCTTATCTCTCGTCTGCCCTCTCCCGTCGTCAAACTCCTCAGGCACTCCTTTCTAACCTCGCTTCCCTCCTGAACACTTCTCGTTCTGTCTTACGCTCGATGGGTGACCGTTCCTACTCAGTTTGTGCTCCTAGACTCTGGAAGGCTCTTCCTGCCGTACTCTGATCCCCCCCCCCTTGCTACTTTTAAACGTCTCCTGAAGACTGATCTCTTCAGAATTGCCTTCCCGCCCCTGTAAAACTTCTCTACACTCGCTACACAACCTGCGCTTTGGGAGGGCTAACAGACCTGAAGGGCGCACATTATAAATACCTATTATTATTATAGCAGGCGTTCTGACTGCGTTCACGTGCAGTAATTTATTCAATAGTTGCAGAACAAGGTGATAGAAGACCTGAGCAAGGAAATCTTGGATTCGCGAGAGAGAGATAGGTTTGGAGTCACCACTATGAAGCTTGACTTGAATGAAGCCTTGGTAACCACTTGTAAAAGAGGTGTAAGGGACAAATTATGGCATCTAAGGACAAGGAGAACCGCTTGACGAAAACAAAGAAGCTCCTGAACAAGCTGAATCATGTTGAGCCGGAGAAAATCTGGTTCTTCTCAGATGAGAAGAACTTCTACCAGGACCAGTTTCACAACAACCAGAGCAAAAGGTTTCTTGGCTATATTCCATGCTACGATCCACTGATCATAAAGACCAAATTCCTTTAAAATGTGATGACCTGTGGGTTTGTCTCCAGGGAGCATCACGCAATGCCACCCCACATGTTTGAGAAAGATCTTAGGCTCAATTAAAATGGCTATCTATAGCTGTTGGAGGTTGTGTTACAACCCTGGCTGGAGAAGCTTGCTGTTGTAAGGCCATACCTCCGGATAGAGTCAGAGGTGGTTGTCTGAAAATTTCTTCCACTTCACCATCTCCACTTGCTGGCCTCCTAGATCCACCGATTACAATGTGTGGGGGGCGGTTAAGAAAGACAAGGACCGCTCTACCTGCAAAGCCAAGGCCGAGCTGGTGGCCAAGATCAAGGAGGTGTTCGAAGATCTTTCCAAGGACACAGTGTGTAACGTATGCGCCACTTTCTGGAGGCGCCTTGATGCCGTGGGAGAAGTTGAGGGCGGCTACTTTAAATATGCTGTTATCTCACAGTTATAATCTAGTTGGCTGAGATATTGCAGGGGGGCGGGGACTTTTAATTTAAATTGTCAAATTTTGCCCAAAACCCTCTTGCTGATGTTACATGTTTTGGCATTTTTTTTTAATTAGGCTTTATTGTTTGTGGCATATATATCTTATTGCTATTTATTCCTCTCTATTTTATTGTTACGACCATGCATTTATACAATTTCCTAAAATTTGGGTAGCGTCCCAAAACTTTTAGGAGACCAAAATTGAACTGTGAACTCGAAATGAGGAAGGACGCGAGATTTATATAAATTCAGAATTATATTTTCCGATGCTTTTTTAGGCGCGTGCGAGTCTAATCGCGGGCGACTCTACATTTCAATGTGTCGGTCGGTCGTTTGGGCGGTCAGTCGGTCCCCGTTTTGCTTTTTTTTTGTTTTTGTAATAACATTGAAACTATTCGGCCGATTCTAACGAAATTTGAAACCCTAAGGTTGTTTTACATTCTCTTTTGAATGATATAATTTTCAAAGTATTTCCACGGTTAGCCCGGGAATTATATTGTTTTGGCAATAACATCATATCTATTCGGCCGATTCTAACAAAATTTGAAACGCTTATGTTGTTTTACATTTTCTTTTGATACAATTGTCAAAGTCCTTCCAAGGTTAGCCAGGGAATATATTTTGGGGGGCAGTAATATCATAATTATTCGGCCCATTCTAACGAAGGTTAGTCCGGGAATTATTTAAAGTTTTAATGGTCGTAAGATCATAAATCAGAATATGTGAGAGCACGCGACATTTTGGTCAGCAGACCTTTTCTTTGGTAGAGGCCCTCCACCAGACCAAGGACCTCCTTAGTATTTAGTAAATCCCTTCCCATTAGGCTAGTACCAGAAAACCTAGTGAAAAAATTCGTAGTAAGAGGACGAGTAAGGCAATTACCGGCTACGGTTATGTCAGATAGCGAAGCGGCAAGTTCCTTAGTAAAACAAGCTTTTGTGAATAAATTGCTAACTTGGTACCCAGGCAGGTATCATATGACCAAATCTCCTGTTTGATTGACCGACGCGCAAGGAAACGAAATCCCTAATTTTGGTGAACTAGAATTCGATTTATGTGTAAATGATGATGCGTACCTAATCCTAGTTCAAATTTTAGATAATAGTGTTGCCTTTTCAACTGATTTTCTGTTACGGATAGACTTTATGAACTAAAATGCTTGAAAGGTATACCGCGCCGGTAAACGAGTTAGAGGTAGAAGCAACACATATGCATTGACCGACGCCAATAGTCAAGCACAATGTGTCCAGGAGTCAAATGCATTGAACCCTGAGGGAGAAGATGCACCCACCGAGTTATTTGAGAGCACAGAGGCATCTGAGTTGAGTGGCTCCTTTTCAGACAGTTTGCCGCATATAGATGTCCCGCAAATGTTTAAGGATGAAAGTAACAGTCATCTGCGACGACTGAACGAGATGAATGTGTTACATGATGAGCTAAAAGAGTCATCATCCAGTTGTATAAACGATGGGCTACGAGAGCCATCGACAAGCCCAGTCGAGTCTACTAAAGAAATTAGAGTCCAGGAGTTCAGTTTGAGGGGAAATAAAGAGTCAATTTCCTCAGATGTAGGGCTGAACCAGGGCAATCATCGGGTTACTCCTGTTAATAAGAGTATATAAAATTCAAATGGTGTGACGACCTTTAACAAATCAGATACTGTGTTTAAAAATGATTTAGCTTGTAGATGGGTGCCGGTACCAATAGAACTCATAGTGGAAATTAAAAATCGTGTAAAGGTGTATCTTTCCGGAGGTGTCGAAATACGACCGCGGGAGAGAGTCCGATTTATTGAGAAAATAGAGAGGCTAACTGAAATAGGTACTGAACATGAAAATGGATCATGTCATAGAAAAGGGCTGCTTAGAGAGAGGATTATTTGTTGTGGAAACTATTTGCCATAGCAAGGAAGAGGGAGTCCTTGCTGAGGTGTTAAATAGCAGTCCAAGAAGAAACCACCCTGGATGGAAGTCAGGAAACGGCTGCCCCAACAAACGTTAGTTTAAGGATGGAGAGCAAAGAAAGGGCTGGTCCACAGATTCTAACTTTAAAAGAGGAAAGCCAAATGTATCTTGTTCCAGAAAATTTGAAAATGTTATGGACCGGCGAAAGCGGTTCTCTTCCAAAATCTTTATTGGTCTCAGAACCGGTAAGGGCAAAAGAACAGTTTGATTTTGAGACAAGATATGCCAAGAGCATGAAAATGATGATTTATTCGATAGTTTAAACAGTGGTTTGGATAGTGGCCTACTCAGGTGTCTCAGGGCAGACATGTCTCACCCATGGACATATATGGGTAGTGAATGTTAAATGCTGAATGGAGTGAGGAAGTGATGAACGGAGACAAGAGCGAAGTAATCGACTGAAATGGAGATTGAAAGGACATATTTTGAAAGAAACGATAGCAGATAGACGAAAGAAATCTTAAAGCAGAAAATCTCCTGCAAAAAGAGACTTAGAATACGACCTTCGTTGTATAGACAAGATGAACTTATTTCAATGGGATCAAATTCATTTTACCCCGGATCCTTATGTCCATCAATGGAAAGGGGATAGTTCTTAACTTCACTTAGATACATTGGAAAAACATAGCACGGCTTAATATCACATTACATTAATTATTATTATGATTGTGAGAAAAAGGTAGGTAAGTAGGAATGTGTATGTATTCGTGTGTATATGCCTAGGAGAAAAAAGATAAAGGGGGATAAAAATATATACAAACAGAGGCACAAATATATTGACAAAAGCTCGCATTTTTAGTCGCGGTCAACTCTATACCTCACTATGTCAGTAGATCGGTCGGTCCCTGTTTTCCATTTTTTGTTTTAGTAGTAACATTATAATTAGCACGCGATTCTAACGAAATTTCAAACCCTTATGTTGTTTTACATTCTTTTTCGAAGGATATAATTGCTAAGGTCTTCACAAGGTTAGCCCGGGTATTATTTTGTTTTAGCTATAACATCATAACTATTCGGCTCACTCTAACGAAATTTGAAACCCATATGTTTTTTTACATTTTATTTCGAATGATATAATTGCCAAAGTTTTCTCATAGTTATCTGGGGAATTATTTGGCAATAACATCATAACTATTAGGCCGTTCTAACGAAATTTGAAACCCTTATGCTGTTTTACATTCTCTTTCGAATGATATAATTGCCAAATTCCTCCCAAGGTTAGGCTGGGAATTATTTAGCAATAACATAATAACAATTCGGCCCGGAATTATTGAAAGTTTTGTGGGTCGTAAAGTCATACATAAATAAGAATACGTGAGAGCACGCAACCTTTTGGTCAGCAGACATTGTTTTACACATTGACGTGTTCGAAATTTCAGAGCACCATATCCCTTTATAATATAATCGACTCTATAATTTTCCCATTTATTTGTTAATTCACTTAGAAATTTCGAGTGTTCTCGCAAGTCAAATTTCTTCTGCCCCCTCGACAGCTTTATCTTGGCCCCTTTTTAGCCCGCCACAACGCAAATAAAAACTGGTTTGATTCCGAGTTTCATCTAATCTGCAAATTTAAAGATTTTACTAAGTAAACCATTGGTGGGGCAACCCTCAAGCTCTAGAAAATTTTCCCCGTTAAATTTTTATTACCCCATAAAATAGTCGGATTATAAACAGATGATAGCATCGAGGCAAATTCTAACAAATCTGCTTATTGCACATCACATATAAAATATTCATAAATCTTAATACTGCTTTCAACTTTCTTAGTATTATTTATCCTTTATGAATTCGATGTCTCGTGAAGAATAAGTCAGGCACTCTTAAGTCTGCACCCATACAACTTTTCGTGGACTTACAATTCACCCATGGTAGTAAAAGAGTTTTCCCTTCCCTCAACTAAACCGTTATGAAAGTTATTTATGTATGCATAGCATATAACCTAGGGGTTTAGTATAGATCTTTGAGGCAAAGTACAGAACCATGAAGCGGTAGACTTCCTTGAAACTAAGAAGACCTACATATCTACAGAATAAAGAGAAGCACAGACCCTAAAATCTACTTAAATCCAGCTTAAGAAATGAATAGAACAGATAAACAGCTCTATTAAAAGCCAACATCAGTAGACGAACCATATGAGTTTTCTGAGATTTTCAGGGACCTAACTTGTATGCCTTAACTCTAATCATTGTTTCCTAGATATGGTGATGCATAAATTTTTACGTTTAACTAAGATCTATGAGAGCACTATGGATACACTCCTATCTACAAAATAAGAAGATGAGGAGGGGGGTAGGAAGATCAGAGAAGAGTAGGAAGAGAAAGGGAAGGTGTTTTGAAAGGATCTCGCTTTTAATACGACGTTAAAATCGGATGGAAAGCCTCATATTGGGTCCACATGGCACAAGCTTTGTCTTTTAGATATGTTGGCAGTAATCAAACGGAAGCTGAGAAATTTTTAGCTGGGAGAAAACGAGAAAAAGGTGGCCACGAAACTTTTTCAAGTCCTTTAACCATTCTAAATGTAACAAAAACGTCCTTCTCATCGTATTTTAACTTTCTCCAAGTAATAATAATAATTCGAAGACTCAGTTGTTACGATCTTTTTAAAAATTAATTTTTCTCACACTTTGGAGTGTAGTCTAGCAAAGTGTCACAATGGCAAGAACTCATTGCAGCTCGACAGAGGATTTTATAATGAATTCCTGTAGACGAAGGGACGATATAGGAAGAAAATGGAAAAGTGCCAAGAACACAAAAAATAAGGAGTGTGTCACGGCGAGGCACCGAGCGAAAAACGATCAAATATGCCATGATTGCAAATAAAATAGTTTCCTTGGAAACGTAATTGAATTACTTTTTATATTTTGGAAATAGTTTGTATAGAAATGGGGAACTCGAATGGATAGATGTGGCATTTTCTCCAGGGTGGAAGTTTATATGTATCGAAGAAATATAAAGTCAAAATGTGCAGAGATTCGAAACCTCTGAAGTTATCAGAGATCTTCAAATACTTGCCAATTATTGGAGTCCAGACTTCAAAATATTTGAACTGCAAAAGTAATTTGTAGTATCTTCATCTTAAAGTTTTAACTATTTAAAGTTTGGATAGTGACTTGACGCCTTTTCCAGTTCTGAAATGTCTTTCCTGTTTTAGCTATCTACCAATTTCTATGTTTTATTTTCTCTCATCCCTGGTTTTACACTTATACATTTTCACATCACCACGTTGTCGAAAAATCATTTCTAAGTTGGTTTTCCTAGATCTACACTTTTCAAATTTTACAATAGTGAAAAACGAGGTGTAAGTAGCGGTGGGATTGTAAAACGAAATATTTGTAATTTGAAAAATGGAGAACTTTTTAAAGAGGCTAGTGAAGTGATAATTTAGAGGGTAAGGGAGGCTATCAAATGAAATGTTGTGAAATTTAATTAGTCAAGGAAATTGTAAGTTTAGTTTCTATTTTAACTTCGCATACCACCTGGAAATAGTGTAACTCTGAAAAGCTGCTGAAGTAAATAGATCTTATGATGGGATCTTATACTTTTTTAACCCCTTCCTTCATTATCACGATATATTTCGTTTTTAGATTAAAAAGTAATTCGTAAATCGACGAAGTATTAATCTCAATAATTTCGCATTATGATCTGCGCTCGAGATTTCTCAGGATTTTTTTGCTTCAGTCAACAAGGTTTCATTTTGATAAATGTCTGGCTACAAAATTCGATCTGTTGTGGTGCATTATTTTCTAGAAAAGTAGGATGACAAGAGGATGACAATAAACACAATTCCTCCTAGTAACCAATAGTACAAACAATGATTCCCCAAAATAACCAATTAGAGACAATATCTCTAAAAATGGCCAAACAAAAACAATCACTTTATTAAATGGCCAAACAAAAATAATACCTCTAAAAATGGCCAAACAAAGACAATCCTTCCATTAAATAGCCAAACGAAGACAATCGCTCGATTAAATGAACAAACAAAGACAAGCCCATTATTAAAAATAGCCAAACAACGACAATTCCTCTATTAAATTGCCCAAAAAATAACCATACAAAGACAATCCCTCTATTTAATGGCCAAATAAGGGACAATTCCTTCATTAAATGGTCAAATAAAGACAATCGCTCTATTAACTGTCCAACAAAGATAATCCCTCCATTAAATGTCCAAACAAAGCCAATCACTCCATTAAATAGCCAAACAAAGACAATTCCTCCATTAAATGGCCAAACTGAGATAATTCTTCCATTAAATAGTCAAAGAAAGACAATTCATACAAAAACAATCCGTCCATTAAATGGTTAAATAAAGACAATCGCTATATTAAATGACCAAACAAAGCCATTCCCTCCATTAATGGCTAAACATAGACAATCTCTCTGTAAGATAGCCAAACAAAGACGATTCCTGTTTTCTATGGAAGAGCATCCTACATATCTTTACTCTCTTAAAGTTCTTTGCCAGGAAGAGGTGTATACTTCATCGATTTGTGGGATGATTTTTACGAACAAACGGACTTCATCTAAACGGGGTGAAGGCGGCAAGGCTGGAAAGAATAATTAATATTTCTCTTGGTAAATTTCCAGGCAGATCAGCATCGGAGAGTAGAGTGCACATAAGGAAGAGTGGCTCACCACGCCGTAATAATAATATTTTCCCTTTCGAAAAAAAAAAATTACATGCCCACTACTGTAATGTGTGTGCTTAGTATTCGAAATAAGCTCGACGAATTTAAATGTTTAGTGCATTTACGCAGCTTCGATATTATAGCAATAACGGAATCATAGGGAAAGACATCTAGGATAGACTATTTCGGCAAGTTGCAATTACGAGGGTATAATAAATTAATCAATAGAGACCGTACGCATAAACGTGATGGAGGAGTACTTCTGTACATCAAAAATCATATAAGTTTACCTGAAATTAAAATTGACTCTCCCAAAGAAGTTGAAGTAATAAGCGCCGAAATAAAATTGAATGGTTACCAATAAATATCTTAGTAGTATATAAACCCTCACCACAACAGATTGAGATTGATAAGGAATTATATAACATTATTGGAAGTAACATTAAAAATATTTGCCCCTTATTAATTGGTAATTTAAATTGCAGAATTATTAACTATGAAGCGTTAAATGCGAACAGGGAGGGACAGAGGTTATTGTATGGGGTTGAGGAATAGGTTCTTGCGGTTTTATCAAATTTATTCATTACCATTAACAATTTTAGAAAAACTTCATTTTTAATTGATAATAATAAGCAATTTAATCAATAATGTATTCTCCGATGTTATTTACGACTTCTTCCCAACGTTCAACTAGTTTTTCGATGCCTCTGCAATAAAAATCTATAGATTTTGACTCGAAGAATTCGTCTAACCAGGTTCTTAATTCCACATGAGTATTGAACGAAACGGTGCGCAAATTTTTGGAGAGCGATCAGAACAGATGGAAATCCAATGGAGCCAAGTCTGGCGAATATAGAGAATGCGTCAGGATTTCCCAATTAAGAGTTTGGATTGCGTCTTTTGTCATATTGGCAATGTAATGACGAGCATTGTCGTGTTGCAGAAGGACTCCATAACGTCGATAAGGTCGCTTTTCACCAATAGCTTCGGCAAGTCGATACATTTGTTGAACGGAGAGTTCTGCATTGACAATCTCGTTGTTCACAAGGAGCTCATAAAGAATGATGCCTTCACAATCCCACCACACACACCGTATCGTCTTTCGTCGATGAAGTCCTTGCTTTAATCGCGGAAGTGTCTTTTTATTGGGGCTAAGCCATTGTTTTCGATGGTTCATGTTGACATAAACACACCACTTTTCGTTGCCAGTGATGATGCGGTGAAGAAATCTGTCCTTATATCCACGAGTAGCCTTGTCACGAGCAAGCAAACCTGCGGCAATCGTGGAGCGTTGAAGTTTGTTGCTTTCGCTCAAAGCGTGGGGAACCCATGCACCAAGGTTTGAATTTTCCCCATCGAATGAAGATGATTCACTACAGTTTTCTGATCACTCACCAATTGTACAGCCAATTCTCTAGTCGATTGACGAGGATTTTCATGAAGGTCGTTCAATCGATCTTCATCCAACTTAATGGGGCGACCAGAACGTTCCTCGTCATTAAGATTAAAATGACCGTTATTGAAACGTGAAAACTACCATTGAGCTGTCCTTTCTGATGAAGCATTTTCTCCGTACACAGCACAAATATCGCGACGAGCTCTGGTTGTGTTCGCATTGTTCCCGTCTCGATTGAAAATGAATAACAAGTGTCAAAAATCCGCCTTTCTTTCAACTTGACATTCCACTTTGAAGGTACAGAACAAAAATTAAGTTAACACAACTTTTAAATAAACCGCAATGACTTATTACTCAACTTCAAGACGTAGCCTAAGCAAAAGCCTAATTGTCTACACTGTTAAGAGACGTAGCCTAACCTTTACAAATTTTGCTCTCATTATTTATTATTGTTTCTTAATATGTGCACAAATCACGTCAACAAAACTTAACTACTTAACATAATTAGTCAAAAAAACAACCAGAGGGGGAAATATCCTAGACGTAATTCTAACTTACAATGTTAATCTTAATTCGAATATTAGTATTGGGGAAGGTATAGGTTGCAGTGATCACAAATCAATAGAGTTCGATATTAATATAAATCGTAACAAGAATCATAATTATATTAAAGTGCCAAATTTTAAAATTGCAGATATTAAAGGTTTCAACCGCAATTTTAGAGAGATCAAGTGGGATCCAATGTTAGGAAATGTTAATCAGTACTGGTCATTTTTTACTGAGCATTTCATAGAATTAGAGGAGCAATTCATTCGGCGAAAAAAAAACAACAAACAAAACGCCTCAAGTAAACCAAAATGGTGGAATCATGATATCGAAGTCAAATTGAAAAAAACTCATCCGAAAAAAATAATAAAATTTAAATACCCCGACGAAGGGAATGTCAAAAGGAAATACAAAGCGCTAAAAGGAAATATGAAATTCAATTTGCCAAAGAAAGTAAACATAACCCTAAGAAGTTTTTCGATTATGTATCCAATAGAAACCCGATAAAGGAAACAATAGGACCTATCAAAAATTACAATAACGAATTAGTTTCGGATAAAGAAAAGGTGGCTAATATATTAAATAACTTTTTGTTTCAGTATTTATAAACGAAGAAGAACATAATATACTAAGAACGAACCACGTGATGAACTTTAACAAGCATAAGCTTTTAAACGATATCAAAATCAAATTCTTCGAAGCAGAAAGAGATTTTTATATCAGTAAGTTAAAATCCAGTAAATCGCCGGGTCCTGATTTAATCTATCCGGTGCATTTAAAAGAAATTCAAAACGTGTTAGTGGGACCGCTAAAGAAATTTTGTAACAAATTTTTAGAAGAAGGTGTCGTATCATTAGACGAGGTGAGCTTATTGAAGTATTTAACATTCAAAATAAATTTGGAAACATAAATTATGGAGAAAAAAATTAAGTGCGACCATGGTATCGCACGTAACAAAGTTCGGGAACTTTTATATTTTTTCATAATTCTTTTCTAATTATTTAATATTTTTTTATAATTCTTTTAGCAAAATTTAGTAACATATTTTAAAACATTAGCCCTATGCTCTAACAAATGATTTCTACAAGAGGGCGTCGTTAGCAAAAGAGAAAAGACAAGATTACTCAACACAAGCTGGTTGTGTGTATCTTCTAACTTCACTAACAACAACGCTTATAGCAATCTTCACATTGGTAGCAGCCCCCGGTTTGGTAAATATTCTCGGCTTAAAGAGCAGTGCGTTATCTTCCCATAACTGTTCTGGAAAGGAAACGATTTTACCAAGGATCCACCGAAAGCGAAAGACATGCAAATGAATCTGAACCTAAACTTCTTATCAAATCATTTTCACTGGAAGTTTTCATTCTCACGGAAACACTTCTCCAAATAGAGAAAGTGCCCTCCCTCCTTTTCAACTTGGAGAAATAGAAAAAAAACCCGGCCTGCAAGCTCGTCCAGGAGGAGGTAGTCACAACATCCTACCAGTATAACTCCGAGTCTCTCAAAGAGCGCTACGAAGCACTGTAAAATTTTTACCCAATCTCCGGTTTCTTTTCGCTTCATTGGCGTCTGCACCTCTGTACCACCCCACTGATCTACAAAATCTGATTTCGCCCGTCAGAGTACCCACACAACTCTACTTCAAGACGAACTAATTAATCACATCGCTATTGCCGTGCTTAGACCCTTTAAAGTGCTGATCTTAATGAGTGATCGTCCCAGATTAAAGGTCAACAGTGATGAATATCTACTCAAATTTTCGGCACTAATTCGTAACCAGGAAAATTTGTTCCTGGAAAGTGGTTCATTAATTCTCTCCGTCGAAATACTTAAAAGGGAATTAAGTCATAACCATCGATTTCATTATTTCATTATACTGTAATTCTTAAGCAATGAATTAATTCATTTTTTTCCTGTGAAATTGAATAAAGGACGAAATTAATATTTTTTTCTTTTCAGCCACCAGCCTCTTTTAATACAGCAAAGAGGGGGAAAGGCCCTGCTCCGCTTGAAACCTGTATAAATAACACACGCTCCCGGCCTCACTATGTACCACGAAAGGGTTGTCAGGTGTATTATCGATCGGCATGCGCAGCTGACATCTTAGGGATTGTGTGTTTTCCCATCGCAATGTCCGCCAGAACATCTGTGGTTATACACATTTAGCACATATTCATTTCCTTTTCCTTCCTTGCTTTCTTTAAGATTTTTAGTCGCCTGCTCGCGACTCTATAAGTTACTTTTTTGGTGCGTAAATCGGTTGGTCCGCTGGTAGCCGTTTTACTTTGCAATGAGTTTTTTGGCAATAACATCGTAACTATTGGTCTAATTTTAACGAAATTTAAAACATTTTCTTTTTAATAATATAATTATCAAGGTCCTCCCAAGGTAGTCCGGGAATTATTGAAATTTTTGAAGGTCGGGAAAACTAGTAAATCTTTATCTACTAGAATTTACCAACATAAGTATAATATTGGAAGAGATGAAATAAACAGCGCTTTATTTTTACATTTATCTGAAAATAACCACCCCATTGACTGGAATTCGGCAAAGTTCCTTTTTCTTTCCGCTGATTTCACAAAAAGAAATATTGTTGAATGTTAATTAATTGGCATTTAACCCAATATAAACATTTCCCCTGGCTTATTTAAACTCGACCCTGTTATAAAAAACTTGTACTAAATTAAATAACTTCATAATGCAGCCTGTTGTCACTCTTTATTAGTGTAACGTCATTCGCATTGCCTCCCCCAGCACGTTTTCTCTGTTGTGACTGTGTATAAACTCTTATTTCTAAATGTTTTTGCTCTAATGACAATCCTTTAAAATGTTTTTTTTTTATTTCTCACACCATATTCCATTCATATACATGTTATTGTTGTGTGTATATTGTTTTAGGGATGTATATGTCTGTTAATAGTTTCCTATTGTTCTTTTCTTGGTATTTTTCTGTCTTGTCTTTGTGTTTTTTTCATTGGTTTGTACTATGTGATGGGTGTTCTCTTCGTATCTTTGTAACCAATATAAGGTTGTCTTCTCCATTTTCATGCTATTCCTTGAAAATCAACTGGCAAATATAGTTCGAAAGTGCTTGAATTAAATTTTTCATTTTTATTTGTGAGTTTATATATATATATATATATATATATATATATATATATATATATATATATATATATATATATATATATATATATATATATATATATATTATTTTTTTAGACTATCTATTTGTAACTAATCTTAATTATGTTTGGCTTCATTTGTAGGTCGTTGAGAGAGGCAAGATTGGGGTAAATCCTTTACGCAATTAAAAGGAGGGGACGCCAAACATAAAATTTAGTTATCTCGCCCTAAGTTGGGGGAAAGGAAGAGAGAGGAAGGTGCTCAGGGGCAAAGGGGCGGAGATGAGTGGGAGAGGCCTATTATGCTTCGGCCACCTCCCAAAATAACCCATCTCTAATTTTTCCTGCTATGAAATCCTTGTGCAGAATTGGGGAGGGGGTCCTTTTCTCGAGAACGCAATGGGAGTTCCCCTCGAGCCCCAGAGCATAACGGGTCCAGATAGGGTGTGGAGAGGAGGAAGCTGGAGACAAATTCGAAGATGGGGAATCATTGGACGGGAGAGGGTTCCCGAAGGCGACTGTCGCACTTTGCTGAATTAAGAACGAGGGCAGCAGGACGCCCTGACGCGGCCTTCATAACTGTCGAAACGTCATCCATTTATCATGACGCGACCCATAAAACGGGACTCAACGGTGCTAACGTAACGCGCAACGCCGTCGCTGAGGAATGACTGCGGACATCGTTAAATCATCGCCCTTTGATGCCACGTTCGCTCAACTCCATCATTTATCGTTCGCACGATTAATAATTTAGACGTCACAGCTCCAACACCCAAGCATATATATATATATATATATATATATATATATATATATATATATATATATATATATATATATATATATATATATATATATATATATAAATTTTTCTTGAAGCTAAAGAATGATGAAATGAATCCAGCAAACAGCAAAAAACAGAAAAACAGGAAAATTTTCTTCGGAAATATTATTCCCTAATACGAGAAAAATTCCTACTAGGGTAGGATTCGAACTGTGCACACTAAGGCAGCAAGCAACCGCTTTGATCTCAATTAAACTGTCCCTTAGACCAAGTAAACCGCGTAGCCGAGTGGTCTAAGGGACGGTTAAATTGAGATCAAAGCGGTTGCTCGCTGCCTCATTAGACCGCGTAGCCGAGTGGTCTAAGGGACTGTTTAATTGAGATCAAAGCGGTTGCTCGCTGCTTCAGTAGACCGCGTAGCCGAGTGGTCTAAGGGACAGTTTGATTGAGATCAAAGCGGTTGCTCGCTGCCTCAATAGACCGCTTGGCCGAGTTGCCTAAGGGGTGGTTTAATTGAGATCAAAGCGGTTGCTTTGATCTCGCTGCCTCAGTAGACCGCGTAGCAGAGTGGTCTAAGGAAAGGTTTAATTAAGATCAAAGCTGTTGCTCGCTGCTTCAGGAGACCGTGTAGCTGAGTGGTCTAAGGGACGGTGTAATTGAGACCAAAGCGGTTGCTCGCTGCCTCAGCGTGCACGTTTCGAATCACACCCCAGTACGGAATTTTTCTCGTATTAGGGAATAATATTTCCGAAAAAAATTATCCTGTTTTTCTGTTTCTTGCTGTTTGCTGGATTCATATATATTTTTATATATATATATATATATATATATATATATATATATATATATATATATATTAGTAAAATGTTTCAATAAATACGCAATTATTAAAACAAATTTACTTCGGAAAAATTATAATAATAAGACAAATAAACGAACATAGATCATAATAATAAAAAATGTAACAAGGATTTTTTTTAATATATACATATATAGATATGAGAAACTCATAAAGTAGCGCATGAGTAGAGCAATAAATGCAAAAAATCCCACAGGAAAATGAAAGGCGTATTGTTCTCTTTGCCCTAAGCAATACTTTGGCCAAACCGATAAATCATTAAGTGGTCGTTTGACGCAACATAAATACAATATTAGGAGGGGAAAATGCAGTAGTGCCTTCTTTGTCCATTTATCTGAATATAGTCACCCTATCAATTGGAATTAGGCTAAATTTATTTACAAATCTGATGACTTTATTCAAAGAAATATTGATGAATGCTCATTCATTAAATCACCGCCTAATTTTAATATATCCCTCGTTCTCTTTAAACTGGACCTTGTTATTAAAGGGCTTATTTATTCGAAATTGTTCAGTTTAAATCTTAGCCAATTGATTTATTAATTTAGGTTATGTTTCTCTAGTTTCTTTTTATTTGTTCACAATTTCGTGTGTATGTACTTAGTTTAGTGACCTAAATGACTACATTCTTTGCTTACAGATCGAATTTCCAGAAGTAGACCTTATCTATTTGGTTTTATGCTTCAAATCCGTCTTTGATACTATTTTTCTATTTTGTGTTCTTTCGTTGTACATAGGCGGGGCATTATTCTGCTGTCTCTCATATATATATATATATATATATATATATATATATATATATATATATATATATATATATATATATATATATATATATATATATACAAGCTTTGTAAAATCTTCCGTTATTCTTTGATAATGAACTGAACAAGTTCGAAAGTACTTAGAATCCGCCTTATAATGGTCTGTATTATATAGTAGTGATATTTAAAGAAGTCACTTGCCATTCTTTCTTCTCGTCATCTGAGATAGGTAGTGAGGAAGATTGCATCTCAAAGTCACTAATAAAGCCATTACTGTCAAATTTAACTACTTCGCTATTCAACATGACCTCAATTCACTATATATTTAATGTTAACAGCACATGCTACATCATTTATCTTCGATATATGTATAAGCAAACTACGTAAAAAAGAAAAACCCCTTACGGATTTCGTTCATTTCAGAATCTTGCAAAGATGGTCAAGAGCAGAATGGAGACTAAAGATAAAAACACTCATTTGTGTCACTAGTAACCTTTTTCGCATGTCTATGTGTGTGCTGATATAAACTTGCTATTTATGAAATATAAATGTGACTGAAGAAGTAGTAGTTTAACTTCTGTTCCTCTTCTTTCAAGTCCCGAGACTCCTTTTATCCAATATCTGATAATTTAAAGACATTTATTTAGTTAAAAGTGAGTCTTGAAAAATGTGGGTCTGTGGAATCGTTAATGTCTCGTAACAAGGACCAAATCTTCCTCGATGACCAAATAAATAACGAGACGCGTCGCCTCAAACCATTTCTTGGCTCGGCCAACTTCGATTCTTTTTGTCACGATTCGCCATGTGGCGAAAATGTCGACCAACTATTTATGAACTGCTATCAGAAGGAAGGATATAGTAAGCAGGGAGGGGAAAAACTAGGAAAAATTAACGAACCAAAAAAAAAAAATAGATCAATATTAAAGAGTATTGCACGAATAAAAAACCCCCCGCCAAGTGGGACATCCGTCGCTCTATTTCATATTTCTTCCCTATGAATCCCCCCACCATCCACCCATACCCCTAAAAATATATATAATAATAAAGTGGATTCAATGTGATAGCACAGTTTCCTTTAGTCTTTTCTTGATAGGAACTTTGAGCCAGTGGCGCAAAACAAAAAAACGGATTTTTCAAGGTAATCTTAGGCTGATCAGGTTAGAGAGCGTCCAATGCGATAAAAAACTTCCCCCGCTGAAATCTCAGTTTCGAGACTTAGGCCTAACTGGGCTGGATTTGGCGCCGGCCAAAGAAGAAAAAGAAACAAAACTCAGCTTTTCTTTCTACTTTGCTTCGGATTCAGACGAGAGAAGTAAAAGTTTAATAAGTTCTTGCCTTCCACTTAAGATGAAGCTTCTTCGCACTCCTAACTTGATTCCGGACATAAAGTTAGATAAGCGCTGCAAAAGCTCGAAGACGGCTGATGTTGTCTTTTTACAGCACAGTTAAACAAAGAAATGAAAATTACCTCTACGAAATGCCGATAAAAAAATGGAACCTAATATTGACCAAAGAAAACGAACGCACACACACACGCATATATATATATATATATATATATATATATATATATATATATATATATATATATATATATATACAGAAGAACTTCACAATCAATATATAAAAAAACACACCACTAGTATTAGTTTATTAAACTACAGGACTAGTTTCGGTATCTACTATCATATTCAACTGTACATTCTGAAAACTAAACACAAATGCTTTATATTTAGAAGCGAATGGGGAAAGGATTACAAGAAAGGGAAGGGAGGGACAAAGGAAAACATAGATTGAGGAACAGGTAAACTTGCAACAATTTCGAAGCAAGTTTTGGGCCGCGAGAATTTTGGATAACTTTGTTAAATTTAAAAGACCCCTCAGATATAGTGTAATTTGTAATTAGTTCGATCAATATGACTCAATAATGCCCCTTTTGTAATAATTATCAGACTTATAAACTAATTTTGCATTAATAAAATCAATTTGGGGTTCACAGTTATTTATGTGGTGGAACAAGCTAGAAGCTAAACTTCATCTTTTTATATCCACAAGATGTACGTATATGTGTCTATTAAAATTCCCAGTTTCCTCTACATAAGATTTTGTGCACATCCGAGGATATAAGAAGATATAAGAAGGATATACAAAGAAGCAGTTCATATTATGTGTGAAGGATATTCATACAGAAAGGCGGTGTATTAATAATAAAAAAAACAATAATAAATAATAGTAATATTATTGCTAATATAAATAATGATGACAATAATGGTAGTTTTATTATTATAACGTCTTTATTGACTATATTCTTTAAACGAGTTGGCCGCAAAACGCTGGTCTTGCAATGATTGGCATTCATTGAAAGATGACATGGACAGCTGCAGTTAAAGATCCTTAATACGGAGGTAAGTGAGAACGAAAGTAATTATTCAAAGTATTAAATTGATTTTAGAAGCATAAGTTTTATGTGGGTATAAATTTAATTTTATTTACTCCTACTTATATCTAGAGGCAATGATGAGGCTGGTAATAAGTTGAGGTAGGTTGAGAAATCTTGACAAAATTCTTTTCATGACACAAGCTCTCATGGAAGAGAGCGTACTCGGAAGAATCTCATGCACTCCGACTCACTAACCTTAGGGATTTGCTATTTGATGTAAGCATCTTCCACATATTTCTTTCCACCAACTACATGGAAAGACGTGCTCGCTCACTGAAGTATTGCTCGAATCCTCTCGAACTTAAATGCGTTTCGCCCGGACCCCTGTCAGTGCCTTCATATCTCCAAGTACTCCTTCTTAGTCTCCGCAAAGGATTTCGAGTTCACGGCACTTGCGAATTTTTACTAGATGTTTAGAATACTTGTTCCTGAGCTTTATAATACTTGTTCCCAATAGCCTAGAACACTTGTCCCTGGAGGTTTAGAATACACCATTTCGCCATGCTATTTCTACGAGTCCTCTTCTTTCTTGTCAACTATTTAATTTCTTCGTCTGTCTTTTTATTCTTTACCCACTAAGAGAAAACTTTTGCATTCATTATATTAATTCCCTTTGCTAAATGGTTAAGTAGCGATTTAGTTGCAACTTATGCCACAATAATGTGTGGCGAAATCTGTCAATTGCAACTTTCAAATTAACTGAGGCGAAGACAATAAATGCAATTTTTACCACTTATACTCTGTTGAAAGACGTTATTTACAAATTTATACAAAATAAACTGTGGTGAAAAACCTATTCGAGCATTATACTACAGTGAAATCTGTAGAAAGACGTTAATTGCAAGATTATACCTCAGTAAACTATGATGAAAGACGTTAAGTGAAAATTTCTATAGCGATGAAATGTTGTAAAGATGTTAATTGCAACTTTTTACTACAATAAACTCTGGTAAAAGACGTTAATCATAATTTTATTTTACATAAAACTGTGGCAAAAGACTTCAATTGAACCTTTACAGATCAATTGCAACTTTATATCACAATTAACTTGAGAAAGGCGTTGATTGCAATTTTGCCCACAATAACCTCCGTTGAAGATATTCATTGTATCTTTCTACCACAATAAACTTAGTGCTAGAAAGAAATCGCACCTTTCTGCCCCTATAAACTATGAAGAAAGATGTTTTGTGCACCTTTTAACACACTAAAATCCAATTAAATGAAATAATTGCATTATAAAAACCACAATAAATTGTAGTAAAAGACATTAATTGGAACCTTTTACCCTAATAAATTCGATGGGGGGAGAGGGGAATACACTGATTGTAATTTTCTACCACACCATACTCTTAGTGCTAGAAATTAATTGCACCTTTCTACCCCGATGAACAATAGTTAAAGACGTTATTTTCACCCTTTACCACACTAAAATCGAGTGAAATACAATAATTGCAATAATATAAGACAATAAATTGTCGTTAAAGACATTAATTGCAACTTTTTACTCCAATAAATTCTAGTGAAAAAATAAAATAAACTTTGGCGAAAAATGTTAATTTTAACTTGCTACCACAATAAATTGTGGCGATAGAATCAGCAAAGACTAAGGGTGTAAGTGAGAATAAGGCTGTTTTGGAATGGAGTTAAAATATTCATCTACCTGAACTGATTGAATTTTTGGTGTTTAAAATCTAACGTTCTTAAATCGAAATTCCCACTCGGATATTTATTAATTTAAAAGTGTATGTTTGAATGTTAGCTGCTTTACCGCTAACCCTATCCCAACAACCATAACTAGCTATTGTATCAGTCCATGAATTTATAGGTGTTAGAGCGCTTAATACAACTTATGCAGATAAACATCGAAATCCATCCTCATTTTCACATTTACGGCTACTTGAGGTATTCTCAAATTTCATTTTCGAAGTCTTTAAATACCGCTAGTCAAAGCATGAACAACTGATTCCAGAATCAAATAAAAAAATCAGTTGAAGATAAGAGCTCATGCTAGCCGAGTGGATACGGCGCTGACCTCCCAACGTCGTGGTACCGGGTTCGATTCCGAACCCTGGCATAAGCTGCCACAAATGTCAGTGCACGTAGAGATCTGGCTACCGATTGGTGAACGCGCTGTGCTCACCCTGTTTTTGGGTGGGTAGATCTTACACCTCACAGATAGCCAATTACAACACTGCTTTCTTTCCTCTCCCGTCTTCAAAGCACAACAAACACACACACACACACACACACACACACACTCTGTTCCAAGGAATCCTGCCGATGAGTATCTATATCCACATACTTCTGACGCGGAACAGATCCCTCTTCCCCGGGGGGAAGAAGGTTCCACCTGAAAGCTGTTTGGTGTCAAACCATAATACGTCCTGGCACCTCTCCCCGAAAGAGGACCGGCTTCTGGGGTCCCTGGGGCCCTCTGGCCAACCAGCGATTGTCATACTCACCTTATATAAATTTCATTATCCGCTCGGGGATCCTCCCAGTATCATGGAAAGATCGGTGCTGACTAACTAACTCAGCTCAAGATTTTACTAATAAGATTTCTTTCTCACTTGTTACAGAAAAATATTGATGAGCAATGATTATGCAAACCTATAATAGGCACCTTTAATTCTCAATTACTGGGTTGATTATATTAATAGTGTTCATGTAGATTTCGACTTCCTTTGAGCCTTATGTCCCCATTCTCTTAATGAAGTCATTTCGATTTGAGTCTTTTCTTTCTTTTCGCCCCCTCCCATTTTTCTCCTACTAATAGAATTTATTTCTATCGGATCTTTCTAGGTATTTTCCCTCATGATTTAGCATATATATAATTTCCTCTAATTCCTGACAATTTCCGAAAAACCTCACTCGAATCATGCGTCCGATTCTTCCGGCACAGAACGTGTTTCGCCATTGATTCAAAGCACCAAATATAAACTTAAAATCCCTGCTTATATCCCTACTATTTATCCTTCCTCACGCAATGCGTTCTTTGATTACATATTTACATGGTTTCATACCACATATCAAAGCCAGCAATAGAATAAGTTAGTGCAAATATTTTGATAAATTCCTCAAAAACGAAAACTCTTATTCTTTGTAAGCGCTCCAAACAGTCGTGGAAGTTGTTTGGGTGCAGTGGGATTTAGTAAATCCTCGATCTGAAGAACGGATTTGCATGTTTCTGTCAGTGATGGACTGAATATGAAAGAATCTACGGTCGCGGTGGAAGTAGGCTGGGTTTACGCCGTTCTGCCAAGCACTTTTGACTCCTAATCGTGCCACTTCTGATAAACAAAAGATGAAGGCTTGAGGAAGGGCGAAGAAATCTGCAGACGTACGAAGACGTAAGAAGCTATAAAGCGAAAGAACTGGAGGAGAAAATAAGATCAAGGATGGCGGTGAGTGCCACACCCACTTCAACAGAAAGTGCCTTCCTTCATAACAACTAACAACCAGGAACAGAAAAGATTCACAAGATTAGCTAAGTAGATTAATTTTCTTTTCTAGAATACCTACTCCAGTAGCTAACTAGATTAGTTATTAGATTCCCAAACTAGATTATTAATAGATTCCAAAATTACATTACCTTAACGAGATTCATAATGGGATAAGATAATAGAATAGCAGTTTTGATTACATCTCTTGATTACTTACTACATTTCTTGATAAATTTCACTACAGGATTACCTACTTATTCTCTAGGTAGATAATCTCACTAGATTAGCTAATAAATAAAGAAGTACATTACCCCATTCGATTACTTAATCACTTGACTAGATTACAACACTATGTTAGTAGATTTTCTAAATGGATTCTCTCAGTTGATTAATAAGAAGATTCCTTAAATGATTAAATTAGTAGATCAATTACTATATCTATTAAGTGGACTGCTTTAAACAATTCCTTAGGAGATTCCTTAATTGGATTACATTACTAGATTTTTACTAGATTTTCTAACTGGATAAGCCTCATTTAATTGCAAACTTGATACTTCTTCTAGATTAATTCACTAGATTACTCACTAGATCGTCTAACTGGATTACATAACTTAATTACGTACTAGATTACTTAACAAGATTACATGACTTGAGTACCTATCAGATACATTCACTGGAGTTATTCTTATTTTTATACTAGATTACTTAACCAGATTACATCATTTGATTACTTACCAGATCCATTAACAGTTTACCTTAGACTTCCTACGAGATTACATTACTAAATGACTTACCCAATTACCTAACCTGATCCCATAACTGCCTACTAGATTGGATAATATAATAGATCCCCTAAATAGATTACCTTGCTTGCTTACTTCCCAGATTACCAACCTATAATAGAGCACTTCAACCTTTACTTATTTCTCAAAAGCCAAACGGGGAGAGGCAAATTACTCGTGGCATAATAATCCCATGAGTGAGTGAAATGTCCTAGAATTGGTTCAGGAAATTGCCGATAGACGCCTTATCTTCAGGTCGCATATCCTATCGCCTATTCCTAATCGCACTTTATTGCATTGACGAGAACCAATTCCCATTTGGGGGTCATTTTATTTATGAGTGGGATCACATTTGCCAATGAGAGAGTTGTGCGCACCCGTACGAAACTCGAAATTGCTCTCATGAAAGAACCTACCATTTGGGCAGATGTCGTTAACCAATGCCTTTATCACGGAAAGATTGTGTGATAAGGAAAACAACAATAAACGAAGGTAGTGAATAACATAAGGGCATAAAAAAACAATGATAGTAAGGAATAGTTTGAATTAAACAGTATTTCCTAAATACAGAACCAAAACAAGAGTAGGGAAAAACTAGGTCTTAATTTATTAACAAAAACAAAGAGAGGGAAAGATACTAGTTCTTAATTAAAAGAACAAACACAATAGTAGAGAAAACACTAGTTCTTAATTGAAAGAGCAAACCCAAGAGTAAGGAAAAAACTAGGTCTTAATTGATAACAAAAACAAAAGGATGGAGAGGCAAAAAACTAGGTCTTAATTCAAAAACAAACACAAAAGGAGGGAAAGATACTAGGTCTTAATTAAAAAAACAAACACAATAGTAGAGAAAACATTAGTTCTTAATTAAAAGAACAAGCACAAAACTAGGGAAAAACTAGGTTTTAATTCAATAACAAAAAAGGAGGTAAAGATACTAGGAGTTAATTAAAAGAACCAACACAATAGTAGAGAAAACACTAGTTCTTAATTAAAAGAACAAGCACAAAACTAGGGAAAAACTAGGTTTTAATTCAATAACAAAAAAAGGAGGTAAAGATACTAGGAGTTAATTAAAAGAACCAACACAATAGTAGAGAAAACACTAGTTCTTAATTAAAAGAACAAGCACAAAACTAGGGAAAAACTAGGTTTTAATTCAATAACAAAAAAGGAGGTAAAGATACTAGGAGTTAATTAAAAGAACCAACACAATAGTAGAGAAAACACTAGTTCTTAATTAAAAGAACAAATACAAGAGTAGGGAGAAAACTAAGTCTTAATTCAATAATAAAAACAAAGGGAGGGAGAGAGAAAAAAATAGGCCGTAATTCAATAATAAAAACAAAAGGAGGGAAAGATATTAGGTCTTAATTAAAAGAACAAACAAAATAGTAGCTAAAACACTAGTTAAAACATGAGTAAGGATAAAGACTAGTTGTTAATTAAAATGATCAAACAAGAGTAAGGAAATTAATAGTTCTTAATTCTAAGAGCAAAATCAGAGGAGTAAAAAATCCTAGTTCTTAATTAAAAGAGCCAAAGAGTAGGGAAAAAATATATTAGTTCTTAATGAATTAAACAAAACAACAGTCGGAAAAGATACTAGGTCTTAATTACCAAACCAAAAAGTAGTGAAAAAATTAGGTCTTAATTAAAAGAACAAAAAAATAGGGATAGATACTAGGTCTTAATTAAAAGAACAAAGCTTGGTGACACTGAATGGCTATTGGTCAACTTCGTGATAGTCAATGGATATTTTTCAATTCGTGAAAACGAATGGATATTTGTCAATTCGTGAAAACGAATGGCTATTGATCAACTTCATGAAACTGAATGGCTATTGGCCAACTTCATGACTCTAAATGGATATTGACCAATTCGTGAAACCGAATGGCTATTGGTCAACTTCGTGAAACTGAATGGCTATTGGTCAACTCCGTGAAACTGAATGGCTATTGGTCAACTTCGTGATACTAAATGGATATTGGTCAATTTGTGAAATTGACTGAATGGCTATTTGTCAAAAGGGGAACTGAATGGCTATTGGTCAATTTCAAAAACTGAATGGCTATTGGTCAACTTCGTGAAGCTGAATAGCTATTGGTCAACTTCGTGAAACTGAATTGCTATTGGTCAACTTCGTGAAACTAAATGACTATATGTTAACTTCGTGAAACGGAATTATGTCCAAATCGAGGCTATTGGTTAATTTCGTGACACTAAATAGATATTGGTCAATTCTTAAAAACGAATGGATATTTGTCAATTCGTGAAAACGAATGGCTATTGATCAACTTCATGAAACTGAATGGCTGTTGGCCAACTTCATGACTCTAAATGGATATTGACCAATTCGTGAAACCGAATGGCTATTGGTCAACTTCGTGAAACTGAATGGCTATTGGTCAACTTCGTGAAACTGAATGGCTATTGGTCAACTTCGTGATACTAAATGGATATTGGTCAATTTAGAAATTGACTGAATGGCTATTTGTCAAAAGGGGAACTGAATGGCTATTGGTCAATTTCAAGAACTGAATGGCTATTGGTCAACTTCGTGAAGCTGAATAGCTATTGGTCAACTTCGTGAAACTGAATTGCTATTGGTCAACTTCGTGAAACTAAATGACTATATGTTAACTTCGTGAAACGGAATTATGTCCAAATCGAGTCTATTGGTTAATTTCGTGACACTAAATAGATATTGGTCAATTCTTAAAAACGAATGGCTATTGGTCAACTTTGTGACACTGAATGGCTATTTGTCAATTCGTGAAACCGAATGGCTATTGGTCAACTTCGTGAAACTGAATGGCTATTGCTCAACTTCGTGAAACTGAATGGCTATTGGTCAACTTCGTGACACTAAATGGATATTGGTCAATTTGTGAAACCGAATGGCTATTGGTTAACTTCGTGACACTAAATAGATATTGGTCAATTCTTAAAAACGAATGGCTATTGGTCAACTTTGTGACACTGAATGGCTATTTGTCAAAAGGGGAACTGAATGGCTATTGGTCAATTTCAAGAACTGAATGGCTATTGGTCAACTTCGTGAAGCTGAATAGCTATTGGTCAACTTCGTGAAACTGAATTGCTATTGGTCAACTTCGTGAAACTAAATGACTATATGTTAACTTCGTGAAACGGAATTATGTCCAAATCGAGGCTATTGGTTAATTTCGTGACACTAAATAGATATTGGTCAATTCTTAAAAACGAATGGATATTTGTCAATTCGTGAAAACGAATGGCTATTGATCAACTTCATGAAACTGAATGGCTATTGGCCAACTTCATGACTCTAAATGGATATTGACCAATTCGTGAAACCGAATGGCTATTGGTCAACTTCGTGAAACTGAATGGCTATTGGTCAACTTCGTGAAACTGAATGGCTATTGGTCAACTTCGTGATACTAAATGGATATTGGTCAATTTGTGAAATTGACTGAATGGCTATTTGTCAAAAGGGGAACTGAATGGCTATTGGTCAATTTCAAGAACTGAATGGCTATTGGTCAACTTCGTGAAGCTGAATAGCTATTGGTCAACTTCGTGAAACTGAATTGCTATTGGTCAACTTCGTGAAACTAAATGACTATATGTTAACTTCGTGAAACGGAATTATGTCCAAATCGAGGCTATTGGTTAATTTCGTAACACTAAATAGATATTGGTCAATTCTTAAAAACGAATGGCTATTGGTCAACTTTGTGACACTGAATGGCTATTTGTCAATTCGTGAAACCGAATGGCTATTGGTCAACTTCGTGAAACTGAATGGCTATTGCTCAACTTCGTGAAACTGAATGGCTATTGGTCAACTTCGTGACACTAAATGGATATTGGTCAATTTGTGAAACCGAATGGCTATTGGTTAACTTCGTGACACTAAATAGATATTGGTCAATTCTTAAAAACGAATGGCTATTGGTCAACTTTGTGACACTGAATGGCTATTTGTCAAAAGGGGAACTGAATGGCTATTGGTCAATTTCAAGAACTGAATGGCTATTGGTCAACTTCGTGAAGCTGAATAGCTATTGGTCAACTTCTTGAAACTGAATTGCTATTGGTCAACTTCGTGAAACTAAATGACTATATGTTAACTTCGAGAAACGGAATTATGTCCAAATCGAGGCTATTGGTTAATTTCGTGACACTAAATAGATATTGGTCAATTCTTAAAAACGAATGGCTATTGGTCAACTTTGTGACACTGAATGGCTATTTGTCAATTCGTGAAACTGAATGGCTATTGCTCAACTTCGTGAAACTGAATGGCTATTGGCCAACTTCATGACTCTAAATGGATATTGACCAATTCGTGAAACCGAATGGCTATTGGTCAACTTCGTGAAACCGAATGGCTATTGGTCAACTTCGTGAAACTGAATGGCTATTGCTCAACTTCGTGAAACTGAATGGCTATTGGTCAACTTCGTGACACTAAATGGATATTGGTCAATTTGTGAAACCGAATGGCTATTGGTTAACTTCGTGACACTAAATAGATATTGGTCAATTCTTAAAAACGAATGGCTATTGGTCAACTTTGTGACACTGAATGGCTATTTGTCAAAAGGGGAACTGAATGGCT
Source organism: Ceratothoa steindachneri (assembly GCA_963969495.1). Classification (NCBI taxonomy): domain Eukaryota; kingdom Metazoa; phylum Arthropoda; class Malacostraca; order Isopoda; family Cymothoidae; genus Ceratothoa; species Ceratothoa steindachneri. Next base: position 121,849,114 of record OZ018326.1, read on the forward strand.
ATTGGTCAATTTCAAGAACTGAATGGCTATTGGTCAACTTCGTGAAGCTGAATAGCTATTGGTCAACTTCGTGAAACTGAATTGCTATTGGTCAACTTCGTGAAACTAAATGACTATATGTTAACTTCGTGAAACGGAATTATGTCCAAATCGAGGTGACACTTGTTCGCTCGACAGTCCTTCGGGTGTCGCTCGCTGTAAAAATAGTGTTCCTTTTTCTGAACCTTTCGGTGGCAACCAAGTTCTCTTTTCCGACACTGCTGAAATAATGGGCGTCTTTCTTGACAGTGGTCTACCTCTCAAGGAGATCTCGATGCAGGGTCGATACGGCGTTGGTCTTTCAACGTCGAGGTACAGGGATCAATCTCAGCCACAGTGGACAATAACATCAGCTGACTTAGAGTTCTGGACACTAATTGGTGAACACGGTGTGCTTCGGGTGTCGCTCGCTGTAAAAATAGTGTTCCTTTTTCTGAACCTTTCGGTGGCAACCAAGTTCTCTTTTCCGACACTGCTGAAATAATGGGCGTCTTTCTTGACAGTGGTCTACCTCTCAAGGAGATCTCGCTGCAGGGTCGATACGGCGTTGGTCTTTCAACGTCGAGGTACAGGGATCAATCTCAGCCACAGTGGACAATAACATCAGCTGACTTAGAGTTCTGGACACTAATTGGTGAACACGGTGTGCTTACCCACGCTGAGGCAGGAATATATTACACATATTACCACATACCTAACCAATCGAAATACCGCTATCTTTCCTCTCCCGTCTTCAACGTACAATGCCACGCTCTTCTCTTCTGTTCCAAGGACTCCTGTGGATGGGTTGTTGTATCCGCATACCTCTGACTTGAAACGGGTCCATCATCCACAGAGGTGATAAAGATTTCTACCTGATCGCTGTTTGGCATTTATAACGCAAATACTTTCTGACTCTTCTCCACCCCACCCACACCCCCTAAACAAAGAGAGGCCCATTGTGCATCAGGTACACCAGCGATTGTCATGCTGATTTTTGTGATGATTTCATTATTCCACTGAATGGACTCGTATTCAGGCGAGAGATTTCGTTTGCAAGAGAAAGACGGATGGCGGGACATATGTAGTAGTAGTACCAGTAGTACCAGTCTATCTCTCATAGTTCGTGTCAATACTCATGCATGCGTTCTTTTTCTTTGCTTCCTCCGTACTTTTTCTTTTTCCTTTTCCTTTTATTTTATTTTTATCTTCTTTGCTTCTTTCTTAACTCTGCTTTCTCCGTAATCTTAGCATAATCTTATTATTATTATTGCTAATATAAGATCATCCCTTAAATTTTGCCTAACTTTTTCATGTTTATGAAACTTATTTAAATAAAAATAAGTATTTTAATTAATTAAGTAATAAATATAATTTCCACCAGTTTCTATTCCTAGTATCTATCTTTCTATTAACCTTTCAATACAATATTTGTAAAAATCGTTTAACTTTGATTAAGAAAGATTCTTGAAAGTTGTTTTGTTTTTTTCTATTTCGACATCTCAATCCTCATCAGATGATTCAATAAACTCCTAAAATGAAACTAATCTGATAAGGCTGAGTCAAGAGTGTATGGAGGAAGACTGATTAGTCCCCAATTGAAATTGTAAAGCTATTTCATGTTATCTTTTGAGATATGAAGTCGAGTGTTGTGGTGATGAAAAGCAATATTCTTCTATTGACTAACTCTGGCATTTTCTCTTCAAGCGCTGCCTATAACCGATACAACTGAAAAACACAAACATCTTTGCTATAGTCTTATTTTTGTTAGAAAGTTCAAAATTCATTATACCATTCCCATCTCACCAAATGCAACAGGAGTATCTTCTGTGGATAAGGCTCATGTTTCTCCTGGGGTATTGTTTTTTTCCTAGGACTGATTCAAGGTCTATGAAAATCACAAAGAAAATGTTCACTGTTACTCATATAAAGAAATTGGGGGTACTGACAATTTTACCCAAGAAAACTGCCATAAACTAAAAATACTCGTAGTACCAAAAGATGCTTCATCAGCACCATTTCCCAAACGTTCAGGACCATTTTGGAGATAATAACTGTATTTGCCAGCATGATGTGGCACCTTTTCTGAGAGCAAAGGAAATAAAAAAAGTTCTTGGCAGAAAATAACAACGAACCCTTGGGACCTTGGCCCGGGAATTGTGCAGATTTGAACCCAATAGATAATTTGTGGACGATAATCCAACTGGTGGTTAATAAACAACCGCCATCCAATTGTGAGCAGTTCCTGGTGCTTTAGGAACAAAGGTGGAGGAATAACAGTCAAGATATCATTACAAATTTGGTTCTAGCATGTCGAAACTAATTGAAGCAGTCCTGAAGAATGAGAAAATAATTGTAAATATTTCACTGCGTTTGTCAATTTACTATATTTATTAATAAAACTGGTTTGGGCACTTATTTTTTTTATATTTCACTTTCAGATTATTGTACAAGCATACTAAAACTAAAGGAAACATTTGATTAGTTTTATTAATTTTCTTATATGAAAATACATGTATATAGTTGTCTCAAAGGTTTTGCCCATGACGATATATATATATATATATATATATATATATATATATATATATATATATATATATATATATATATATATATATATATATATATATATATATATATATATATATATATATAAAAGCTCACAAAAGGCACTTAAGTCAAAGTTATACAGATACATCCACAAGGAAAAAGTGAAAAACGATTCCGAGTGCTTTCGTTTTTATTCTTAAAGATCTTTCATTCCGAAGGTCTTTAAGAATAAAGTCAAAAGCGCTTAGAATCTTTTTTCACTTTTCCGTTGTGGGTGTATCTACATATATATATATATATATATATATATATATATATATATATATATATATATATATATATATATATATTTACGTATATATTTATGCATACCCAATGTCTATTGCTGCTATTTACTATTAAGTATGTGTAATATTCTCGTATATAACATATATTTTCGTTACTCGCAGTTTATTAATTTAATTAATCACTAAATGTAGCTTATATTTTCTATCTCCATACTATATATTTTGTTTTAAAATATTCTGCCCAAGTTTATATTTTATAGATATTCTTTAGGAAAAGAATAGGTCGAAAAGGTCGGTTCAGAATGATTCTAAACTTTAACGTGCATTCATTACAATTGAGTCTCTCATACTTCGAATAATAATATACATATATTTTTAAAAGAGTTTTTTTAAGCCTTGACATCTCAAACCATTGTTTTTTCTGTAAAAAGAAAAAAAACCTGATGTTAAATCTTTCATCTTAACAGAAGGGCATCAAGGAATTGAAAAAAAAAACTCAATCTGAAATATATATTTTAGGGAATATAATACGAGCCATTCCGAAATAATTTCCTTCTCGAGTATTTCCCTTAAAATAACATTATTTCCTTATTTTACGAGGTAGTTCTTTATTTCACTGACTTAGTAAGAAGAGGATAAATTCCCCCTACCTTTTTTTAACAATATATTTAACATCCCTCCATTGAAATATGTTTTATAGTGAATAATATAAACATAAATTGAATGTTTGATATCTCCCGCTTTATGAATAAATACCTCTAAAGTAATTTGCAGGTTTGTAGTTTCTTTTTCTTATGTAGTTAAAACAAAGCAATCGAATCCTCCTGACGGATATTTATAAAGCATCTCCATCAAACAACCAAAATTAATCAATGTTTTTGGCAACAACTTCGTTCGGTAACAAAGCTTGTAAAGAATGGCTTTGTATCAAGATTTCTGCGCCAATAACGTATGCATTGTAGAAGAAAAAAGTTATATTCTTCACGCAATAAACAATTTAACAATATTTTTTCTCTCAGAATAGAAAGACTTTTCGAGGTTTTATTTCCAACCACAAAAATTCAAGGATTTGAACAAGAGTTCTTTCGCCCAAACAAATTTACCTCTACTGAGGTTTATACAGAGAGAGTGGTTCTTAATCTATGGATTTGTGATAGGTTTTTAAAGATATAACGACGCAAAGCAACCAACCTCATAGATACTTGCGGTACATTACAACACGAGGATACGCAGCTCTTGTTAGAATGCCTCTGTCAAAAACAAAAGCTGATTTTTTAGCAAGGAAAACAAATGGAAATTTGCTCGTATGGGTATTTTGACCAATGTAGCGAAATCCACTAGAATTCTTATATTCTTCCTTGGGACATTTGGAAAAATTTCAGGTCATATAAATTAATAATGTTTCCTTGAAAGAGGATAGCGCTGTTAAAAATGGATGTTCATAAATATTTCACCTAAGTTCTGTGTCTAGACGACAAAGAGTTTAAAAGAAGAGACGGCGGAAAAGAATTATTATTAACTGATAAGAATTTTACCAAGTTTTATGACGTGTCACATTTATTGACTTTTAGCTAGGAATTTTTTTTTTTTATTTGAAGTAATTTTTTTAGGAAAAGTCATTTCATGGTAAATTTCGAGTACAAATTTAGAAACATAACACCGAGTTATCGAAATAAGCGCTAGAGAAAGAATTGCTGAAAAAAAAAGAGAAAGTGAAAATGTGCGGCATATCTTTCCGGATGGTACACAATGATTAGCATCATCACTAACACACGTCTCCTTCACCATCACGATATATATATATATATATATATATATATATATATATATATATATATATATATATATATATATATATATATATATGACTGCTATAGAAAGCTACTTAGAGCGACCTTAAAGGCCAACAAGAGGGCAATATTGGGGGTAACTTGACTCGGGAAGTAACATAGGCTACTCAGATTTGGCAAAGATGGCATCACCTGGTTTTTAGGTTAGGTTAGGTTAGGTTAGGTTAGACTCGAATTTTTACCTATTCTAGTTTAGGCGAAAGTAATCGCGACTATAAGTTGCAATTAAAACAGCAAAATTGCCCGTAGAAATATTAACGTTTGCAAGACCAATTATGCGATTGCAATGTTTAAAAAGTGCAATAATACCTATTATCAGCATGCTCGAGACTCGAATAATTTATATATTTAGTTAAAACTCGCGCCGACTGCTTGAGGCGCCCTTTAAAATTTGTGGCTGCCACCCGCATACTCATGTTTGCCTCCTCACCCGCCAGCCTGCCCACCCGCTTGCTCGCCCTGCCGCACTACTGCAATGGGAAAATTGTCCTCTGTTTCGTTCTCATGATACACTACTCCATTACCCAAAGTTAAAATAAAACCTATATTTTATATCTACCAACTTTTACTTGCTTAATTTTACTAAGGCAGAGAATTTAATTTGTTCAAAAAAGATTTTAGGCCCGGACAACGCCGAGTGTCTTTGCTAGTATATATATATATATATATATATATATATATATATATATATATATATATATATATATATATATATATATATATATATATATATATATATATATATATCAGGCAATGGCTTCGCTACTAAGATTAAAATTTAAAATCTAAAAAAAGCGCCATGGTTAAATTTTTTAAATTTTCTGATCTACGCCATTTATAATAATTTCCATTCCTTTCCAAACATCGCGTTGCTAAAATATAGTTATAGAAGAAGATATATAAAAATAAACTTTTTGAAATTCACCATTTGTAATTCTTTAGGTTTTAAAAAATTCACAAAATTTCGATATTTATATTCATTTCTGAACTTCACCATTTTGTTTTTTGATATAAAAGAATTATTAGAAATAATTTTGATAAAAAACATAAGTCATAACCAAACTAAGATGAAATTAATATTCAAATACTCAAAATATCTCCTTCTTAAATTATAGAGTTAGTGATGATATATATGTATATATATATATATATATATATATATATATATATATATATATATATATATATATATACAGTAGCGGCTATAATATAAGGATCAGTAAGAACAGGTGTATTTAAATATTTATTATAGAAGTTTAACAAAATGTTGAGACTATATATTATAAACACATTTAGATATATCTAATAACTATGTATCTTTCGTGAAAATTTCAAGTGAATGGAATAAATATTTCGTAAAGTATGAGGAAATAAACAAACTATCTTCCAAATTGCATCGGCCAAAAGTTAAGGGTCACTTAGAAAAAGTTAATTACTACCTGAGGTATTTGTGTTTTAGAGACTGTTGATGGGCTAACAGTTACTTCTTATGATCATACATTATTGGAACATTCAAACCTCAACATGGCGGTTTGTGAGGTACGACCGGTGTCCTGTGATGACAAAACAAAGGATTGTGTGCCTTCACCAAGAGGGCGAGTCAAATTCTATGATAGCAACTACTGTAAGAAGGTCTAGAATTGTTGTGCAACGAATTGTAGCTCTTCTTAATTCATCAGGATTAACCTCGTGAAACGTCACCAAGACAGGATCATATTATCCCGCGAGTTCAGCTCCACTTACAATGTCAACGTATCGCGAAAAAAAGTTTCCCGGAGGTTACAAGGTTGTGGGTTGCTTGCTCGGGCACCGGCTTACGCTCACAAACATGTCGTTTGAACAGAAGAACAGTGGTCGCAGGCTCATTTCAGCGGTGAATCAAGGATTAATGTGATTGGTTCCGATGTCAGGATGTACGTCCGACGAAGATGTGGTGAAAGGTTATCTCGTGCATGTGTGAAGAAGACAGTGAAATATGGAGGAGGCAGTGTAATGTACCTACAAGGAGCTGTCAATGCTTAAATCTACTGTACAAGCAGATTCTTAGACAGCATGCCCTTCCACATCTCCGATCCTCGTCAGTTCAACCTCTTTTCTGCGTGCAGGACAACGCTCCCTGCCACACTGCGAAGAGATTCAAAGATTTTTTGAGTGATCGGGGGGTTGATCTCATGGACTGGCCACCACAAAGTCCAGATATCAACCCTCATATATATACCACCTCTGTTAAGTATTTTGTTATTCCTTGAGAATGAACTGAACAAGTTCGAAATTAATTGGAATCTGCCTTTCATTTTCCTGTGGGATTTTTTTTGCATATATATATATATATATATATATATATATATATATATATATATATATGCAAAAAAGAACAAGCAAAACTCATAAAATGTGAAGATTAAATTTGAAACGAATTAAATGCAATGTGAATATGGAGAGCAAAACCAACGAAGAAAGTGCCATGTGGGGGAAAGAAGACGTGCGCTTTACTCCCGCTCCATGCAGCATATGGGTAGAGCTGAGAGAAATGGTCCTTACCTTGGAAAGACCTGATCCATCCCCAATACGAAAATCACCTTTTGCCATGTGGCTCTAGGGCTACAGTCGAGAACTTCAGGATACGTGATACGGTTAGTAGCAATTCATATCTTTACCTGCTAGAGACGCTGGACATTAAAAAACTTTAACTCACTCTAAATAAAAACTCATTATCTACTCCATTAAATATAGTCACACATTATCAAACATGTTGATTTGTTAGAAAATTTCCCAATATTTTGTAACAAAAAATCAATTGCCAATTTTGTTCCTATTTCAGATCACTTCCCTCGTTGGTTTTCCTCTCCGTATTCCCATTGTATTTAATTCGTTTCAAATTTAAGCCTAATGTTTCTCGATTTTTGCTTGTACTTAAAAACTCTTTATGTAAATATTTAAATATGTATTGTGTATTTATTCTTTAACACTGATGATGGGATTTGTTATAATCCTGAAACATTTGCAACAATAACTGTTACGAAGCTTCTTCAGCTCTGTCCTGGTAAACCTGTTTATATATATATAATATATATATATATATATATATATATATATATATATATATATATATATATATATATATATATATATATATATTTATAATATATACTTCTCACCGCCCCCATCCTTTCTCCTTTTTTCTTGTGCCCATTTTTGTCCCAGTGAAGAAATCAGGTTTTCCTTTCTTGCTTGAGCAATTTGGGAAATCTAAAAAACTGGGTGTAAGAAAAACTTTCTTACCAGGATATATGCATAGGAGAGAGAAAAGCCCTCTCTTCACTAGAAGAATCTTTTACAGGTCCCTGAGCAGGACCGGATTAAAACTCTTAGAGGCCATAAGCACTAAAAAGAATTGAGTGCTCCAATACATTTGTAATTCAAAATATAAACAATAATAAAGCATAAAATACAGTAAGAAGGAAAATGATATTTATTTCTGTATGGTTCCATTTTATTTATAGTTGAAAAATTTTATCCTACTTTTTTCCTTGCAAAGTTTTGATCAGATCCTCATAACCAATTTGGCGTAACACATCTGCTTCTATACATAATCGAAATAAGGCATCTAGCCTGCCTTGTGCATAGTTCTTTTGAGTGGATTTTTAAGATATTTCAATCGTGAAAATGAAAGCTCAGCTGAGCAATTTGTGACCATTAATGTTAAAAATGTACGGAAAGCAATGTCTACACTTGGAAAAGCACACTCACTATTGTCTTCTACAATTATTTTATAAAGTTGAGCATTACTAAATCTTGTTTATACATTTTCATCTCAGTTACAATTTATCAACAATTGTGTAAAAGCTGGTGATACGAAATATATCTCTGGCATTCAGATATACTTCTGGTGTATCTTCGTCATTGGGTAGCTTTTTCCTGATACGTTTGCGAGTTGTAGCCGCCGTGTAATCAACATCTGTAACATTTCCTTTACATTTATTTCATATTTTTCAAATTCATCTCGTAAAGTGCACAGTTTGCCAGTTAATGATATATACAGATCTGCATATGTTTGTAAGTTCACATCCTCATTTTGTAAAGCTTTGCTTACTATGTGAAAATTCTGTCAAATTTCATTCCAAAACTTAACCTAAAAACGAATTCTAGCTTTTGCATCTTATCGGCCTTATTTTTTTCTTCTCTTCTAGCCCCTCCCTTTTGTTACTGGTCTTCGGCTATATTATATTCTAATGCTTCTAAAATTTTAAGGAAAGATTTCAAAGTGCTGCTGTTGACCTAGCATGCACAGAAGAAATCAGTAGCCTCTTGACAGCAGTCAACAAAACTTTGGCCTACCAGATTTAGTGAATGAGATGCATAGGGTACATATATAGCAAACTTGTTTGTTTCTAAAAAAAATTGCTGCATTCCCTTATAACGCCCCGCCATGTTAGCAGCATTGTCATATGAATGAACCCTACATTTTGAAAAATTGCTGCTACTTTGGTATGCGATCTCACTTGATAACTGTGATCTCGCCTAATCGTAAAATTTTATACCACCCTATCTTAATTAACAATGCGTTATAATACTTTTTATTACCATATATAGTATACTCGTATGTTCAAAATTTATATCGCCTTATCTTAATATATATAATACTGCGTTGTATTTGTAATCACAACCATGTATTTAGTCGCTTTCCTAGACACTTTGAGAATATATGTGCAGCGTATTTAAAATCACTACTTTTTTGTGATAAACATACCCCTTCATGGTGTTAGCTAAGGATTTTTACCAAGGAATTGCTGAGGAAAGGAAAGCAGTTGCTTTTTTGAGAAGAAATGGTCTATTGGGTGAAGAAGAAGACGTTGTATCTTGTCTTGGTTGTGGCGAAGAAATGAAAAATGTCCGAAGAAGAAGAGGCACTGAGGTTATCTGTGATCTGTTTAATTTATGTCGTGAAGTTTGCTCACAAATAGTTTTTGTAAAAATCTTGGAATAAGGGTTGACACTGCAGAATAGCCAGTTGAAATAGATGAAGGTATATTTGCTGGACGTCGGAATTATAATCGAGGACGGGTGCTGCAGGGAGATCAGGCACCAGATTCAACCGACAGTGAGATCGAAAGGCAAAACAACCGAAACCATGGAAGACACATCGATGGTCTATGGTTGTTCGGACTGAAGAAAGGATATGACTCCAGATATCTTTATGTAGATAAGAGAAATAGAGCAATACTAATACCCATAATTCAGAGAGAAGTTGAGGAATATTCAGTCATTCACTCGGATGAATGGTGCGCGTACTCAGAATTAAATCGGTTGGATTACATTTCCCAAATTGTTAATCACCAAGTAAATAATGTGGACCCAGCTACTGGAGCTATGTGATAAATCTGGTGTTGAATCAACAGACAAACTAAAATAACAAGAAGATTTAACTTCGTCAACAGTGAACGCAAGGATCTTTTGTGCCATCAGTCGAATAATTTACTCGCAGGTAGTTTTTGACAGGTAAGAAGGATTTTTTTTGCCAGAATTTACATATTTCGTAATGTGACCTGCTAAAAATGGTTCAAACTGGCTTATAAGTTCAAGCAGCCCTAAAAAGATTCCAGTTTGCAATGATATATGCGGTCCTTTCTTCTGTTCCTAGAAAAACCAAGTCACGTTCAGTTGACGTACAAATAACAGCCATGACACGCCTCAAGACATGTTCCCTGTAATCACAGTCTTCCCAACTTTGTTTCTCCAACTGTGAATTCAACTCCGCACCTTGTCTGCGAGTTAAATATGTTAGTAATGAGTCTCAGTAAGCAGTGTTTTCTCATGTTTATCAATTACATTTTTTTAGGAACACACAGTTTACAAACAAAAGAATAAAACGATCCTGTTGATGCTGAATACAGTAACCACTCTCTCTTGTATTTCTCACCATTGGTTTTTAGCCCAATAAAAAGTTTCTTGTTTTTAACTACTAAATTGCCTTTAAAACACGTCAAATGGCCTATTGGGGTGTTTACAGTTACTAGGTACACAAGCGATCCAATGAGCAACATAATCTTTTGAGAAATCAAGCCACAATCCTAGATCTTTTGCTAAATTGTGATTTCTTTCATCTTTCACAGACAGAATAATTTCATGATCCCCTAAACTTCAATTTTTGACAATCTTTGAGCCTTATAATGTATTGTAACGTAACTTGGATCAACAGTTGCAGTAGAGGTATCCGTATCAAGAGAATTCACAGGCAAAGTGAGATTAGTTATGAGACATGTGTTAAATAAACTTGTTCCACCACATATTTTAAATCTGAAGTGATCAAAGTGGTATTTATCGTATATGTGTCCCCTGCTGATGACGGAGATTGGTTTTGACCCGAAATATATAATCATGCTGTGTAACTTGTGTGAATAATATCAATTAATTTTTCAGTCTTGCGCTCTACTTCCAGAATCTTCTCTTGTTTCTTGTTTGATGTTTTTCATTTATGTACACCACTTAACTGAATCCGTTTCATCTTGGTTCTTGGAGACTGTTAAATATAGAGATAAAAAGATTATTTTGTTTGAATTATTATGCGGAAATCAACACAGCTATACATATCATAGGTAGAACAATACGGACAATTTAATTACTAACAAACTGGTAATAGAACCGTCTTTTCAAGCTCTACAAACTGCATAAAGCAAATAAAGATATATGTTATAGTTTTTGAGAAAAATGAAAAAACACAAACAATTTTATTTTTTGTCGTTTTTAATAAAATTAAAAGAAAAGACTATTAAATAAAAACTATAGGTTATATCTTGATAAAAATATTAAACTTTTTAGAACTTAAAAAGAAAACTCTATTGTACTTTGAGTCATTGCTCTATGACGAAAAACAACGGAGCAAGGGCGTTTTGAACATACCTCCTAAAAGTTGGGGGGGTCGTACTTTTTCGGGATATGTTGTTTTTATAACAAAATCGGAAAAATTTAGACGAACTAAATCAGAGGGTTTTTTTCAATTCTCTATAAATGCTCCAAATTTCAGCACTCTATCTTTAAAAATAAAAAGAGTAATAAAAAAAGGGGAACTTCCCTAATGCTGGCTTACACGTTGCCTGTAACCAAAAATAGGCTTTCCAAAATCTTGTTTTCGAAATTCTGGGATTTTTAACTCGTTAAGGGTCCGAAAGTATTGTTCATAGAGCAATGATTCAAAGAGCATTCAATTGATCTTTTCAACCTCTATAAAATTCTCAAAGTGTTTTACGATATTCTTTCTAGTTTTTCGAGAAAAAAGCACCAAACAAAAAAAATCGGTTTACAAACGTAGCCATAAAATAATAATCTTTACGAATTTTGTAAAACCCTACTACAAAAATTTAGGTTTTAGCTTCGTGTACATAATCTAACTTGCGCGACTAAAAAAAATCTGAGAAAACTTCGGATACTTAGCGATTTTAAAATACCCCTTTAAATGCCATTTTTTCGCGTTTTTTTAAAATATCTCGGTTTCTGTCTGGAAATCGGAAGAATTCACATTATAATTGTCTACAAATTTCATCACTCTAGCTATAATAATAAGAAAGTTTGCATTTTAATAAAATATTCACGTTAAACTCATACAAAATATATAAAACGTACTTAAATTCTAATATATTAAACAGACAGAGCTCACTATGCTATTGGAATAGTCATTTAGCAACTTAAAGCAAGAATGAGGAAATGAATGCACATGCAATTAACACCAGTGACAGTTGGCAATTAAACTAAGAACTTACGTGCTACTGTCCGTCACTTGCGCTGTTTTAAACTCGTACAAGACTTGTTCAAAACTTGTATAAATTCCAATGAGCGAGCACAGTGTACTTTATTTTGCAGGAGAAACATGACACCAGAGAGGCCGCTTTATGAACAGAACTTATTAATTTTTTATTAAATTTTGAAAATGGCTATATATTTAATTAATTTACCGATGTAAATGGTAATTTTGGCGATGAAGATCTTCTGAGGTAAATCATCTTTCCTTAATGCCTTAAGCATGTGCTTATTTTTCTCCTAAGGTTATCTACCACTGCTCCTGAGCACTTACTTATTTGAGATGGAGCTGCCAGAGGAAGGCTCAGATGATGATTTTGGAATCGGAGCACCCCTTCACTGTTTTAAGAGGTGCCTCAGTCCTCTCGCCCTTCCTCGCTGCTATGGGTAACAATGCCGCGCTTGGAACTGGTCTCTTTTTTCTCTTACGCACTTTATTGTATCTATTGCGATTGTGACCATAATTAAATCTTTCTAAAACCAACGCATAGAAGAGATCTTATGAACTCCCGGTGCCTTGGAATGTATTCGGTTTGTTGTTAAGAGTAAAATATTTAAGTTCACAAGTATTTAAGCTATTATGTTTGTTTGTAAGCCAAAAGAGAAATAAATTATACTCTTTTTTTTTACTTTTACAAGATGATATAGAAGGGAAAGAAGAGCCATGAAATTTGCGAAACACATGATTTGGGGTGAACACACTGAGCACTCAAGCAACTGCTACTTCTGCATTGTGGATCCAAACAAATTTAAAGGTGGCAAAAATGCACGTGCTATTTCCTATCCCAATATTTTATCCTCTATTGCACCACTATCACACAGTGCTGAACCTTAACCAGAAACTTAACAGCTCGAGAAAGAAATAAACCACCCTCAGAAGAATGCAACAATTCTGAAGCTGAAAAGATCAGTAAAAATGGAGAGTCCAGTGTCAAAGATATGGCTTTTGAGAAGAATCAATGGTATTCAAACATTAGAAAGGAAATAATTCCTAAGAGGTTGAAAGAGGTAAATTTAACGAAGCGCATATCTCATGATAATGTGAGAGATGATTATAATTTTTGTGGTCAAATTTTGTAGAGAGTTAAAATTGAAACCGATTTATGCGTCTTAATCTCGAATAATCTAAGAAAACAATGTACTGTAGCGTCATAAAAGGACAATCCCATTATAAGATACATAGCTAGATATTTCGTTTAAATGGTAATATATTATTCCTCCCTTATATAAAGCACTTGTAAAACCTCCTTTGAAGTATACGATACAATTATGATTTCCATAGATGCAAAAGGACATTGTAATATTGGACAACGTCCAGCGTTCAGCGACGAAGTTAATTCATAAACATAAAAATAGATCGTACGGTGAGAGCCTCAATTTACTCTCACTCGAAAGATCTATATCTTCGCAGCCAACTTATTAAGGTAGGTAACATTCTAAATGGCTTTAATACTAAAACTATCACACAATATTTGAACCGTGCGGTAACTAGATATCACTTTTTCGAATTAGTGAACAGAAGATTCAAAGTTACAATAGCCTAAAATTTATTTTATTAAAATATAATACAGACTTGGAATTGTCTGCTCTACAACAAATGTTTGAGAATAGAATTGATATAAATTCCTTTAAAAACTAATTTTTAATCCATATTCTCTCTTCTTTTACCTCTCTTCAACCGCTGACTTCTATATTTTCCCCTATATTATGGCTAAACTCGATGGCATCATAAGGTCTTTAAAGGTTTGCAATTCTATGACTTATTAAAGTATTCTTGCCATCTACTTTTGAGCTCCTCGTTTCTTTCAGGCTCCTGCCATTCTTGATATTAATTTTTACACAGTTACACATCTCTTGGTTCTTAACCTTTCTCACGTTCTTCCTGAAAAACGTCCTGTTCCCCTCTGTATCCTCATTTGTCTTTCGTCCAAATGCTTCATTTGTTGCTTTACTACTCTTTTTTAATCACTTGCACTTTCCTTTTCACCTCATTGTATGAAGTTAACCGCATCTCTCTGATATCCTTATCTGAACTGTTAAGCATTTAAATTTGGGGACAGAGGGGGAACGTTTAACGCTTGTTTACATCCTTTGTTTTGTCTATCCAGGTGTGGAAAAGATAGTGTGAGATTTAAAAGAGTGGAAAAAGGCGACTCGTGATAGAACACCAGTTTCTCTTGAGGTATTGAGCTCAGGAGGGCGCGACGCTCCTACAGGTTTTAGTTGTAGTATACCCATTACTCCTGTTATACCATCCACTCCTTTGTGCGAGATTTACACATACTTATCCTTTTTCCGTTTCACTACACGCTTCACATCGTCATTCCACCATTCTGCATTTTGCTTTCTCTTCTTAGTTCTGGAACACTCACACACAGCCCTTCCAATACCTACTACTATTTCATTAAATTTGTTCCACATATGCTCTTTCTTCTTGTTCCCACTTATTTCATCTCTTTTACTCTCAAGCATTCTCACATAAGCTCCCCTTTCTCTCTGATTGAATAACATTTCACTTCTGATTCCGCTTTCCTTTCCATCTACCTCACCTATTCTTATCTAAGAGCCAACCAATTTAAACTTACGTAACACAATCATGCGATCAGCTACTCCCATACTCGCTCCACTTATAGCTTTTACATCAAATACATTACGTAGCATATTCTTTCTTACTAGGCAGAGAGCATTCATTATTTCAAGTTCTCTCTTTTGCATCTGCCCAATGCATATGTATTAATTCACATTCCGGTGCAGAGAGAATGTGTTTGCTACACAAATGTTTTATTCATCACATAATTCTACTCACTCCTATCTATTTTATTCACCCCAGGTGTACCCAAAGTTCCAGTTCTATCACCTATTTTTCCACTTATATCTCATATAGCCTTCAACCAATACCGGTTCTAAATTCTATCCACCACTCGTCCCAAGTCATTCCAAACCCCTCTCTCTTAGCCACACTTCTCTCACTACATGCTCTATACATTACAGCCACGCCTAGTTTCACCCTTTCGAATCTCAACTTCCATTACATAATGATGGAGTTGATACATTCATACTCAAACATCGCTTTATTCCGCTCTTCAATCTAAAGAACCGCCACATTTTCTTTATTATACCACCCTGATCTACACTTGAACGCATTACCAGTTATTCCATCCCACACTGACTCTTTATTTCCTTTCATGTTTCTCTCAAATAGAAAAGGCATCTGCAATCTCCTTGTTTTAAAGACATTGACTACCACTTCCGTCTCTCCTACATTATTTACTCCATAGACCCACCCGTTTCTAGCAGAGTCAAAAAAGTCCATTTGAAACAGTAACATAATACTTTACATCTCTCGCTGTTTTCTCTTAAAAACAGCGAGAGATGTAAAGTATAAGGTTCGGGTTTTGAATAGACCTTTGGGCGGTACGCAAGAAACGGGTGACTGAAAACTTGATCTTCCCTGGTGGTGAATAGGGCGTCCCCTAGGGTGCTATAGGAACCGGGTAGTATCATTCTTTGCTCAATCCGAAGAATCGGCATGCTAATAGCTTCTGGATTGCCAAGAGTCACTTAAAGAAAAGCTTGAGAAAATGATTTTGGAGAGTTTCCTCTAGAGGTTTGTAATGGAAAGGATAATATATTCAACTTTTGAAAATCATGAAATATGTAGATTTTTAGCAACTTTTTCAGAAATATGAGATCTTTGACTTTTTAAATCCAATTGTGGGGAAATAAATATCACAAATACAAATAGACGCTAGTTTGTTTACACAGCGTCAACAGTTACGTCCCATATGGTTCGATACTTTACCCCCCATCCCTTTTTCTCGCTGTCCCAAAGATCCGTTAGGTTGCTTGCAAAGAAGGATTACAATCAGCAGATTTCGTAGTCCGTTAATATAAACATAGGAGGGTGGGATAGCCTTTAGAATAAAAATCTATGAACAGACTCACTGTTCCCTCCGAATGTTTATGTCTATTTTCGCCAAATAGACGAAATTTCACTTTCTCCGATGTAAACCAAAAAGGTGAATGGTCACAACGTTGAAAATTGATGCCCTAGGATAGAGGCTTATAGGTTAGCCCTCGTCTTTGCATCCCTCCCCCCCAGGGGATAATCGACGTATATATAATTCGATCTGGAGAAAGTTGAGGAGAATCGGAGTAGCAATCAGGAGAAGAAGAGGTCCCTGAATCAAGAAGACAATGGAACCGAGCGAAATTTTCCTTCCCGAGGCTGTTCCTTTGGTCACTCCGAAGAGTAGACCAGTAGTAACGAGAAACACTCTCATATCAATCTCGTTCAGAGAAACCCCCTATCTCAGTTTTCTGAATAAAAACAGAGATATCTCTCACCATTGAGGAATACCAATGTGAAGTTCCACTCGAGAAAAGATTCACCCCTTGGTCAAGTCTCATCATCAAGAAGCCCGCAAGTGTAAAACAGTGATTGGAATAACCTGTACATCCACAATCCCCTCGCTTATATCTTCAAGTCAAGAAGCATCACCACGCGCTCCTTACCTAACTCGGGATAAGCATCAGCTGTTTTTCTCGAATCGACTCGCCAAACGTCTCATTCTCCCAGAGAGACAATCATCTGTTATACGAGTCAGTCTCACGTCCTCGAGAAGGCTCCAGTCAAACTTGTCTCGAATCATCTCAGCTATGAGGTTCTCGTTCAAGGTGATTCAACTCCAGACTCCCTCTTAGGTAAAGGTAAAAAGAATCCAAAACTTATTCATCTTCGTTAGTTACCATTCCGTGCTAAAGTGAATTTTGTATCAACCATTGCGTAGTACTCGTTGGTAGTAATAAGCTTTAGTTAGATCCTCTTATTATAGCATTAGTATATTTAAAGTTTTAAATATTTCATTTTTTTATGTAATTGAAAGTATGTTTTGCCCTAGTTGTTTAATTAGATCCTCGAAACGCTGCAAATGGCAATATATATATATATATATATATATATATATATATATATATATATATATATATATATATATATATATATATATATATATATATATATATATATATATATAATATTACGAACCCTCCCTGATTAAAGAATCAAAATAAAAATAAAGCACTCTTAGAGAAAAGTGGAACGAAATTATCCATGTACACAGCAAACATACATACGTACTCGGCCGTATATCACGATACCAATAAACATTTAACTTGAGTAGATTTTCACCATTCATTATTAGATAAAAGCTTCGAAGAATATATCGCTTATGTGAGTTTTAGCTATAGCTTATCATCAAATTAATTTTAGATCTATCATTGGAGTCTTTAACAGAGCAAAGAGCTGATATATAGGATTTTTGTTTGCATGCATAGTCTAGGTTATTTTTATTACCGAATGCTTACAACTAGAGCAAGTTTCTCATAGTCTTATATTTATGACAGCGCTTAATTTTATCATTATTGGTAGGATATTTGTTAAATTTCAACATAGAATGTCCAGATTTCGAACAAAACTCACAAGGCATATGTTTCAATTCACAACTAGTAGAAGAATTAGCATTAGTTTTAAAGTTTATTAGGGTTTATTTTGAACATAATGTTTAGAATTTATTTTATTATTAGGCTTATTTAAAAAAGAGGTTTTAGGAGTGTTAGCTTGAGCTTAGTTCGTTTATATTTTGGAGTTTAAAGAGGCGTCATAATTATTTCATTATAAATATCCATATTTGAGAAATAGGGGATATTTTTTACCAACCTTTTGAATAAGCTCTCTTTTAAAACATATTAGGCAACTTATTGAAAATTATGTGACCTAATAACTTATTTCCAGGTGTACCTTCCAAAAAGAAATATACTTTATATGATTTAGTTCATAAACAAGTGACCTTAGCTCATTTAATTAATCTTTAAGCTCATCAAAATTTTGTTAAATTTAGGAGAAACTTTTAAAATTCTACTCCTCGTTTCATCAATAAGGAATTCTATATTCAGAAACTCGTCTTATAATAAATTGATACCAATTTGGTAATATTCATCATTTATAGAAAGATGTGTTACAAAATTAAAGTATTGTCCTCTCACAAAGCTTTTGATGTAAGATAATTTTATTGAGTTAGGCAAATTTGGTTTTGCATCGATTATATTTTTAAATTGGTTAAAAAATGAACAAAGGCAAATTTGTCATCTTTAAAATTTTTAAAAGTGGAACAGTGTAGAATCAGAAGCCTACTTTCTTGTATATTAAGGCTGGACAATACTTTTACGAAGGAATCATAATTAAATGGTGTAGATTCATCATTATCGTTTAAATCACTCAATTCATAAATATGCATAATTTCAAAAATTGCATTAACTTTCAATTTAATTTTCAACTAATGTCTGATCTAATCTTTCTATAACAACTTTATCATAAATATCAAGGATGGCGTGATCTTTAATTTTAAAAATTTCAAGAATAGAATTTATTTTAGTTTTGGTGGGTAAAAAAAATGGCTTCTTAATTTATCATATGTTTTAAGCTCTTTCAGTTTATTTAATCTGAAATTTATTTGTCTTTTAAAGGAAGCTCTAGAACAAAATAAAGGATTACAGCCAGCGTTAAGACTTTTTAAATTTACTAACGCCATTATTTTTTAAATGTTTTCAAATGCTTGAAAGACATTAGCAACGTTTTATCAAGTTTAGATGGGAAAGTAAACGAAGTTTCACGGAATATTTCTTTAAAATAATATATAATTATTTACCCAAGGAGACAGGGTTTGGAAGTGGCTAAGTTTCATCCTCAGTACAAGAAACCTGTCTCCTAAGTAAAGAATTATATATTTATTTATAAAAACTTAGTGAAATTGCGTCCTGCCTAACATTTGAAAGCTCGATAAAGTAAAAATCTTTATCTTAGTGAAAAACATATTGCAAATGAGCATCAATTACTAAACGAGCAATTTTAAATATACTCAACCAGTGACTTAAATATGCAGTAAATTAATTAGATATTTACCAAAGATTATACCTAACATCTAATATGAACGAAGAAGGGGGTAAAATTATAAGTTAAAATTGAAGAAATTAGAAGCAATATACATATGTATATGCAAGTATGGAACAAGAATAAGTTAGACAGTAAACAGGCCTTCAAATAGCAATGTTTACACTTTAATAAGACAAGATTTGCGTTGCTACAAAGGATATATATATATAAATAAATATATATATATATATATATATATGTAATTACAAGATAAATAGTTTAATTTCAACATCTAAAGTAAAGATCTCAACACTGAACTAATAAATAAGCGTCTGGTACTACTTGCATTCAATGGGGATGCAATTTGAACCAGTGATGCTTGTTTTTTACTGTACCAGAGGCCGTTGGTCACAATCGTTTAGCAGCCGTGCTCAGCCACTGCGCTGCTCAAGGAAGTCATTGCTGCGGCGGATTTTGAATTGCCGCACAGTTTTAGAAATTGAATGTCTCATCTGTCTGGCAGACAATATCATGCACCTAACGAACTCCGATATAATTCAGCTCGCCTTGTCATGAGCAGACTAGCGAGTGACCATACAGATCCAAGAGATGTGAAATCAAAACTCATAAAGTTCATGGAATCTTCATTTGGTCATGGTAGTGTGGCACTGCACATCATTTGGGCGGTGGTCTTGGGAGGTGCGAACAAAGGAGTTAAATTGATAAAATGTGTCACCTTGCTCATCAATCCCGTTAGCTCAGTCGGTAGAGCACTAGTCTAAATAACCAGAGGTCGGAGGATGAGTCCTTACCGGCCAACGCGTTTTTTCCTCTTGGCTTTTCTCGGGGTCATCTCCAGTAAGATATTTGATCTTTTGTTTCTGTGTATCACCACTTCCTATATCTATCTATATATATATATATATATATATATATATATATATATATATATATATATATATATATATATATATATATATATACAATAGATTTGCCTGATAGCTCAAAAAAGTGAAACGTGGTATATTTAGCAGAATAAGATCGAAGGGCGACCACGTTCCCTTCTGTACCAACTGGCCCTGAGATTACCGCATGGAGCTTTGAAGGCACGGCTAAACCAGGGTGAGGGTGCAGCCTATGCCGTTATCACACTCCAGCTGTATTTGCATAGGGACCGATTTCATCGTCTCCCATGACCGCCTTTCAGCCAACATTCCTACCTTCCGTCATAAGATTGAAGTTCGTCGAACATTTCACGCTAACTTTATCACAATTCACCCCCCCCCCCCAACCCCTTGCTCCCGAAGGAGTCATCGACTTTTCCTCCAAATCGAACGTGTGTGCGTGTGTGTGGAGGCGGCCGCCAAAGCCCCCTAAAGCAACCTCAACAGGAGTCTAAATAATACTTCGACTCAGTTTAGTAAGAACCACTAATAGACTTCCCACCTATTATCGCGAACGAGCTGAATGACGCTCGCTTTCCCCCCGCGATCGGAGATATCGGCGATTTCAATTAGAGAACGAAGGCTAAATCGACATCTGTGAACCCTGCCATAGTCATTTGGAGAGTATCTGAGGGGAATCCCCATCTCCGAAGGCCATCTAGGAGTGCTCTCTTTTCTGAAGCGAGAGGTCACCCGACTTCCCACTTCGCAGTCATCGTATCTCAACTGAGCACTTTTCTCCAACGAGCACGTAAGCGATTGTAACTGTTGCTGCCTGCAGATTGATCTAGAATATGGCTTACCCAATCGATCCATTCTTTGTGTGTGCACTTCGGTTTATCCCCCCCCCCCCTCTTTAAATCACCGACCTGAATCGAACTTTTTAATCCCCTAATTAAGCTACGTGTATCTCGCGTAGACATTTAACTCCGTATGTGCGACCATTTCCTTTAAACCCAATATTTGTGTATTCTTAAATATTATATTGTTGCTAGTAAAGATATATTTTCGTCATTGTCTTTCTTTTACAATCCCAACGCGTACCAGCTACCTGTTAATCTTTGGCCATCTTGCACTCTGAAATATTTGTTTCAAAAAGACCCCCGCAAAGTTAATAATAAACCATCCCACTGGACTCAACAATTTTCCCATTCACTAACGGTCTTCAACCAATTTCGGCCCAAAGCCTCAAAGGTACCTACGTAAATATATATATATATATATATATATATATATATATATATATATATATATATATATATATATATATATTATAGAGAGAGAGAGAGAGAGAGAGAGAGAAAGAGAGAGAGAGAGAGAGAGAGAGAGAGAGAGAGAGAGAGAGAGTGTGTGTGTGTGTGTGTGTGTGTCTGGCCATTCCGCGACAGTATCAAAACCCAATAAAACGCTAAGGATTATATTACGTGAACCAGTCGATGAGCGTAGTGGTTCTGATGGCGATGAGCTCTTGACGACACAGGTTCTCCAACTCCTTTATAAAGCGGTTAAAGTAGTTTTACCTATTTCCTCGGATTCCAAATCTCCCATTTTCTTTCCATTAAGCTTTTACTGCTTCCTTAATATATTACTCAGCGTTTTACCAGGTTGTGATACAACTTTTTTTTTCCTTTGGTTATTAAAAATATATATATATATATATATATATATATATATATATATATATATATATATATATATAATGAAAATGAATCCAGTAAACCACATTGAAAGAGAAAACGGAATAATTATTCCTTGCAGTAATATTTTTATTACCTTTTTTCGAAAAAATCCGTACAGGGAAGGGATTCGAACCAGGCACACTGAGGCACCGAGCACCACTTTGATCACTGTGCCTGGTTTGAATCGCTTCCCTGCACGGATTTTTTCAAAAAAAGGTAATAAAAATATTACTGCAAGGAATAATTATTCCGTTTTCTCTTTCAATGTGGTTTACTGGATTCATTTTCATCATTCTCTCGCGCTACTTAGAGAGATATATACATTTGTATATCTGCCAAGCGTTTAACTATTCCTCATTTATTCTTTGAATTCCAAATTAATTTTCTATTTCTTTCATAGTCTCCGTTCAAGCTTACAAAAGTGTTGCTTAAAAGCTATTCCTTACAGAGAATTTTTTGGTTCTCTGCGTAGCATAATGTACTAACGGCATACTTTTAACTGTGATCAAAGCGGTGCTTGCTGCCTCAGTGTGCCTGGTTCGAATCACTTCCCTGCACAGATTTTTTCGTATAAAGGTAATAAAAATATAACTACAAGGAAAAATAATTTCTAGAAGCTATTTACATACACGAAAAACAAAAAAAAATTAATATTCAATTCAATTCAAATGGAATAATACCTAGCAACAAGATTCAGAATAGAAACGCACGGGAGAGCTAATCTCAGGTATCCAGGTGATTTATCTATCTGGATAGGACCGCAAATTTAATCTTCTACAGGCCCTCTTGACCTTTCCCACCCTGTCAAGGAGTTTGCCAGTGCACCCTACTTGAGTGACTTCTATGTTCGTCTGTACGCTTACCGTCTATTCATGATATATAAAACAATTCTTAGAATTTTCTCTTGTATTTTCTTGTATCTCTGACGATGTTACGAATTGTAACGAAACGCGTCAGATAAATATAGTTTTTTTACCTATGGAATCTTCTATTCCCTCGCTATAATTTCGAAATCGTGCTATAATAAACTTTGGAGAATTTATACATGGACTCAATCCAGACATAAAGGCAAATATAAGACAAATTGGAAGATGTGAAAAAAGAATCACAAACGCAAAATTAGAAGTCGCTTTTAACAAAACTTGTTACGATGAATATATATATATATATATATATATATATATATATATATATATATATATATATATATATATATATATATATTTCAGAGGGGACCCCAGGTCATCAGCATTACTCGGGCTCATCACATTTTTCGCATAGGACGCATGCATAAAAGAAGGTCAGAGGCGTAATGCGCACTGCAGACTTATATATGCACTGATAATTTAACAATAAGAAAGAGCTTATATATATATATATATATATATATATATATATATATATATATATATATATATATAAAATAAGAACAGCGGCGTGCACAACAAAAGTTAGCCAGAGACCGATCTGTCTGTCGCCTGTACTGTACTCTTGACGAGAGATGTCTTTTACATATACCAGGCTTGGTCGCATTCGCCCGAGTTGGTGGATAATTTTTCGTTCCTTTAAGAATATTATAAAATGGAAACCTTTTATAGATTAGAATTTAAATCATAATCTCTATAGAAATCTATTGTTTCAAGAAAACATTGAATTTTAATTAGTTTTATTTTTTATGACTATAGATAAAACTCGGGCTCTAACGTCTGAGCCCGAGTCAAGTGCATGTAAACTATGTAGAGAGAACTTCTGCTACGAATGATTTCTTTTGAAACATGGTACCACTAAGACGACCGCCAGACGCTGAATTAAAATATATGAATTGCGACCAGGCTCAATAAAAGGAACCCCAGTTAGCTGCAATTCCATTCTTGAAGTTACTGTTGGCAGAAATTAAATCAGCTTGCAAATACACGTTCACTTTATTAAATATATACTCGGGCTAATTCCGAACAGCTCAAGTGCATGAGTCCTGATTGATATATATATATATATATATATAGATATATATATATATATATATATATATATATATATATATATATATATATATATATATATATATATATATATATATATAATATATATATGAGGAATTAAACCACATTCTCCGAAGACAATTTAATTCAGAACAGTTTCGGTATATCTCACACCCTTTTTCAACTGACACTGGGTAAAAAATATAAGAGAAGTGCATATAAGCATAACACAAGATCCCCTCTTTTTTCCCCAAATCCCCTACTTATGGCTAATCTGGGGAGGGGGACCTAAACATATTGAAGGGCTGACATTTAACTATTTTGTTTATATGCTTTCTTATTACAGGATTAAAAGAAAATTGACTCTCAGATAGATTTAAATTAGGAACTCACGATATCAAGTTCGATTCTACGATTCTTCTCTTAACATAGTTAGCCGATTTAAATACCATTTTAATTCCATTGAAATCGATCGTATAATTCTTGTCTCTAACATGGCAAAATATTCCACTGCTTTCGCTGCCCACTCTAATATCTCTTTTGTGTTCGTACAATCTCTTGTCTAGATTTCTCCCCGTTTCCCCTATATAAACTTTATGGCAATCGTTGCATGGTATTGCATATACTCCTATGTTATGATGTTCTTTGGGTTTCCTGGCCATCATCAATTGGTTTAAGGAATTATTATATTTAAAGGGTAAATTAATACCCGCTTTAAAGGACATATTAGCCACGAGTAGGGGATTGGGGGAAAAAAGAGGGGATCTTGTGTTATGCTTATATGCACTTCTCTTATATTTTCTACCCAGTGTCAGTTGAAAAAGGGTGTGAGATACACCGAAACTGTTCTGAATTAAATTATCTTCGGAGAATGTGGTTTGATTCGTCATCTTTTCTTGCGATATTGCATTAATTTTCATCATATATATATATATATATATATATATATATATATATATATATATATATATATATATATATATATATATATATATATATATATATATATATACGTATGTATATATATATATATATATATATATATATATATATATATATATATATATATATATATATATATATATATATATATATATATATATATATATATATATATATATATATATATATATATATATATATAATTCCGGTCAAGAAAAAATGACACTTCAGATTAAGGCAATTTTTCTCAAAGTCGTGAGAATTGATTCATTATAAATGATTTTTTTAAAATCCCATTGGAATTTGATAGACAAAGAACGACCTTATATTTAATTTTTCCATTCATTAAAATAGCGGATTTTTTTCGACAGGGTCAGTTATTCAATTTCTGCAAATTAATTGCTAACATTTTATGTATATCTATAATTATATCGTTAATATCGTAAACTAATGTTATTTTAATAAAAATCATATTAACAGACTTTATTAACGTTTGTTTCCCCATTTTTCAGTAATCGTCATCACAATTTTGAAAGTATGTATGCTTTAACCAATTTGGAAATTATCTTTATTTATGATCATTATGGAAGGCGAGAGCACAAAATCCATTCATGAACGGCCAAGAATTATAATTTTCGCAAAGAAGGGATATCATAAAAAGATATCCTTAAACTAAAATACCGTTGAGTACAGTAAGGAATGATATCAAGAGGTTCAATTGTCTATGATAGACAATGGACATGGTGACCCAGGAAGACTTCAAAGTCGCAAGATAAGTTGATCAGAGTGATATCTCTTTGAAATCGCTGCCTTACTGCTGCAGATATAACTCACCAAGTAAACAGCGCCAACTGAGCAAACAGCGGGGCCACAACGGTGAAGAAGATGCTTATAGAAGTTGAGCTTTTCGTTGAGACCTTGTAATTGAACACATAAGTTAGTTTGGCGTAAAAAAAAATCAGAACTGGACGTTCGATGAATGTATAATGATTTATTGATCGATGAATCAATTTTGAAATTTTATGGATGCAAACGTAAATTTTTGTAATGAGGATAAGTGATGAGTGAATGGATATTGAGTGTATCGTGCTTGCGATGAAGCATGACCGAGGTAATTGGTGAGTTAGAAGATCTTTAGCCGGCGATTCAGTGGAAGATGCTTATAGGATATCAAATAAATTCGACCAGTATTGTTAAAATGGAATTTTGCAGCAACATGTTATTCCATTTGAAACCTATCTTAGGGGTCAAACTTTTATTTTGCAGCAGGACGCAGGTCCTAAAGCAGACATTCAGACTCTGTTATAGTTATTTGGAGAAGAAAAGCGAGGAAGGAGAAATTATATGCATAAGTTGGCCATCCAAGTTTCTTGATTGTTATTCTATCGAATTCTTATTCGATTATCCGGATAGACGATTGAGAGAGAAGCAAACAACAAAATAAAATATTCTATAAAAGTGGTTGTTTGAATAGTGAGATGAAATACCCCAAGAAATTTTGGTAAATAGGATACCAAGAATATGCTCTACAGTTATCAAAGCAAAAGGCAAATGTTTTGATGAGTTTAAAACTCCATGTTATTTTTCTCGAAATTTGTATCTTTTGTTATGTTCATGTTTACATTAAAGTTGATCTATAATAACTCCACTGTTTCATTTACTTTCCTTTCCATGTATCAATTTTTATTTTATTTAAACATTTTTGAGTGTTCAAAGTACGACCCAAATTAACTATTGACCGATCAGCTTGGCGGTAATAGTCTGCAACTTGATCGAATTATTTATTAGCAATAAAATTGTAGAATATTTATTATCTAAAAACTTAATAAAAGCAGTCAACATGGTTTTTCGACGCAAGCGCTCATGCTCTACTAACATATTAGAATTATTTAACGAAATTATTAAAAATTGCCATGAACATAAAACCATTGGCAATATATATTTGGATTTTCAAAAGGTAGTCGATAAGTTCGACCCAAAAGATTGTATTAAACTGTAACCCAATGAAATAAGGGAAAACGAGCGTAAGTGGATAGAGAACTGGCTTGCAAACCGAAAGCGAAGAGTTGTTATAAATAGTGTTCGTTCGTACTAGGCTCTCGTGAAGAGTGGCATTCCTCATGGAAGCGTTCTAGGTACGTCACTGTTTATAATTTATGTCAATAATCTTGAAAAAATCTAATGAGTAAAATATTTAAGTTTGCTGATAACGTTATTCATGTTTGTGGAGCAAATTGTCAGAGTAATCGCGAAACTACATCAAGATCTAAATTAAATAACTGAATGGTCGGTGAAAGGACAACAGAAACGGTCATAATAATTATAATAATTATGGTTATTATTTAGAATTTTAAAGCTTTTATAATTTCCTATGATCTTAAATCTTCGAAGCAATGTAATGAAGTATCCAAGAAATTAAACAGAATTATCAGTTACAAAGTTAGATATTTCTCTTTAAAGCAAAAAAAATCATTCTTCTCCTATATAAAACAATAGTAAGAACACACTTGTAGTCTGCCGTAGAGTTTTGGTTTCCATCATTGAATAAGAACATTTTGACAATGGAGCAGATAAACCGCAAACCTACTAAAATGATTCCAAAACTTAAAAATAAACATTATTAGAGGAGATTAGCAAGCCTAAAATTATTGTCTTTGAAAAAAAGACGGCTTCCTGGAGAACTGATTGAGGTTTTAAAAATTATAAATGGTTATACGGATGTTGAATATCGAAGTTTTTAAATGTGACGAAAGTGCGAATACAGGAAATTAATAGATTCAAACAAAAAAACAAACGATTCAGGACAGCAGCTGAGCAAAATTTCTTTACCCATAAAATTACTCGGGTGTGAAATGGATTACCAGCGCATGTCGTGCAAAATATGTACATTCATTAATATTTTCAAAATTAGAATTGATGAACTATATTTAAAAATATACAATTCATTGCCAAAATTCATAAACTTAACTAGGGTTAGCCATTCAGTAGACCATTTGGTCCTTGTTAGCCCCAAAACTGTAAACCTTAGCCCGATTAATTTTTTCAAGGGCCGCACATTATCAGATCAATCTGTTAATTTATTAAACCTAAGTGAGGAATCAAATAATTTTGGAGAGTAATATGTTTCTGAGGGCTCATATATTATAAGCAGGTGGTTATTGGTATTGGTATCTCGGAGGCGTGAGTATAGGCGATAAATGAGCAAAACTTGGTAGTTTTACCTGGAACTAAAAGAAATATATGTTTGTGTGAACTGTTTATTTTTTTTATATTCACTTGTTGTCATTTTTTCTAAACTAATTATTATATATCATCATTGTAGGAGAATCGTCACTTCCCCGTTCTCTCCCAGTGTAGACACGAGGCGGTTACCGCAAAGACATCCGGCCCCGGCACCGTCGGGTCAAGCGCGTGACCACAGAGCAGCGCTACTTGTCGCTATGAAAGGCCTAAAGGTTAAAATGCAAGATCTCTCCTACGAGAGTGAGATTCAATGTCACCTCAAGTAAGAAATTGGAGACGTGTTTCGCCCAAGATCGAAGGCTAACGAGGAGCCGATATAAGACTTCGTGAGAAAAACCGTTTGGAATAAAAACCCTCCTGGGCCCGTCCTCAAGCCTGCCCCCCCCCCCACTTACCCCTCCCATAGTGGGGTGACAGGTATAAATAAGAAACACTGAGGAAAATCGGGGTAGAATACGTCAGTCTCCAGGTCACGAAGTCCCAGGATTAAGATCAGGCTACAGAGACTGGACAGGTAGATTACTTGGCTCGCCAGACCAAGAAGTACCCTGAAAGAGAGGCAGGGCTACCTACCTTAAAGGGCTAAGAAGCAGCTCATCCTCGAGCTAGTCCCGTGTTATCAAACCGAACGTTAAGTTAACTTGTTCAAGTTCAACTTACTCTCGTCAGAGAGACTCCTCATATGCTGGTGCATCTTAAACACCAGGGGTATTCCTCGTCCTTGAGGAATTAAGAAAAAAAAGAAGGAAAAGGTTCCCCCTCGAGCCCGTTACCCGGTGGCCACACCAAACTCATAAGTTAACTTGCTTGAGGAACCAATTTCAACGTATTCTCGTCAGAGAAACCCCCCTCCGTTATACTCGCCTTTGAGGAAGGCTGGAACTAAGAGGAAGCTAATCCTCGAGCTAGTTCCTGGTTATCAAACCGACCTTTAAGTTAACTTATTCAAGTTTAACTTATTCTCGTCAGGGAACCCTCCCCCCTCCTCGATCCTCGCCCTTGAAGAAGACCCTCCCCGAGTACAGTCCTCGCTCATGAAGAATTATGTAAAGAAGCAGAAAAGCTCCCCCTCGAGGTCGTTACTCGGTGGTCACACCGAACTCCAAGTTAACTTGGTTTATGAACCAAGTTCTACTTACTCTCGCCAGAGAGACCACGCCTACCTTGGTGCCGCCTAAAGCACCGTGATTGTTCTCGTCCTTGAAGACCCCCTCTTCCCCTGAATACCGTGTGGACCCCCATCTGCTACCCTCGCCAAAAGTACCTCGTGATCTCGACCACCTCCATCTGGCCGGTCGGCACGCGTCGTGGAGCCTATAACATTCCTGAGGTATTTAAACTCCAGTAGAGTCAATAAGCCTACATCTTGTATATTGAAGTGTGTAGCGAATTTAGCCAATTTCAGAGGGGCAAACTAATTAAAGTAATTATTGTGTATTATAATATTCGGAGTATTTCTGTGGTTAATGGTTAATTTTTGTGTATTAAATTGTTAAAGTTAAAATATAAGTTTATTTGGGGAATTATTGTGCGTTTCTCTATATCCTTACGTGTTTCCAACGGCTCTTCTTTAAAATAACAATATTAACACTCTTAGCACTCTTAGAACAAAGTCTTACTTCATCAAAGAAGTAATATCACGTCAAAAGCGGTTTGTGTGTAGAAAGATGAAAAGGGGGCATTCTCCTACATAAAAGTGGTATCGGGTGTGAAGTGATCAGAAAAGGACCATTCTACGACAATCATTATTTAGATTGACTACAACATCAAATATCTACTCCGAGTGTCCACTATACAGAAATTCCATTCAATGGTATGATCTAGTTGTTCACGCTAACCATCGGCACTCCAAATTCTTCAGTTTTCATTTAGCCCATTTTAAAAATGCATTGCAAAATGTGTTACGGCATATATTCGGTGCCCATTGTAATCTTGAATACTAATTTTTCAGTCAAAATATATATAATTAAGCACTGAATATTAGATGATGAGTGCGATCTTTTTCTCGGCGTTTATGGGTTTTATTATACTATTAAAATAGACGTACTTCAACCCTCCATGAAAAATAACCCCAAACCCTCGCTTCAACCGTAACAAAAGACATATCTGATATACGAGTACACATGTAAACTAGGATATTATGAGCTCATACCTAACTCGTATATCGGCGTGACCGAAACCACTCTATCAAGAAGAATGTCATACCATCTGAACAACGGTGCGCCTTAAAAACTTACACAGGAAGTACA
This sequence comes from Ceratothoa steindachneri, assembly GCA_963969495.1. NCBI lineage: Eukaryota > Metazoa > Arthropoda > Malacostraca > Isopoda > Cymothoidae > Ceratothoa > Ceratothoa steindachneri. The sequence goes on from OZ018326.1 coordinate 121,879,583, forward strand.
CGGAACAAGCCTCAACCGAAAAATGACAGAAGAAAACACCAAAATTTTAGACTATGCTCCCAACAGGCATCAACTGCTCTTCCTTAAAGCTATATATATCCAAGAAAAACAACCGAATTTAAACATGCAGTCTAACTCCAATGAAGTTCTGCCGAGCGCAAGAAAAGCAAACAGAGGGACAGGTGTACTCAGAGCTGCCCCTAGCCACTAATCCCCTCTGGCAAGCAGTTCAATCCCTCCCCCCCCTCGTCTCTGGCTACCTACTTTTCCGACCTTCTATCACCTGGATCTAACCTGCCTATACATACGTGTATAGCTTCGTTCGTAATTTTGTTAATACATTTTGTAACATATATCAACTGAATTATTTGTAATAATTCCCCAATGTAACTCTGAAGATGGTACTCGATGTATCGAAACGCGTCAGTTAAACTAAAGAAAGCGATAAATTACATTAATTTACTTCTAATTTTGGCAAAATAACAAACATCAGTCTCCGATGAACTTCGGTACGCTTATCCACAGGTTAAACAATGAGGAAAAGGCGAATATAAGACAAATCGAGAAGATTGTAAAGAATTATTAATTCGAAACTAGCGGTCGCTTTTAATAAAACATGCTGTAATTAAAATATACTGCCCAAATTCACACACATACACACGCATATATATATATATATATATATATATATATATATATATATATATATATATATATATATATATATATATACGAGTATATTCTACCTAGTTCATTATGTTGACTAAATTTTATTTTATTTTGCTATGTTTTATGGTATTAGCCTTTGGATTGTCCCATCGGATATGATGGGCCTTCCTTTCCAATAGTACACTAACTATAATGCTGCAAATAGTTTTAGTGGCAATCCACCTATTTCTCGCGTTGACATTTTGCTCGAATGCTGCGAAACCCTCAAGCTTTGATAAATAAAGCATACTTGTTGATTTTTTGGTCTAATGTCAGATCAACAGCCCTTCAGGAAGATGAATCTGATGTAGGTAGAAAAAAAGAGCACCTCCATTAAACATCTGCCCAAGTGCATAAATTTAAAGGTCTACATCATTTGTTATACATGACATGTTTAGTAGATATATATGAACAAGACGAAGAACTTGTATGTTGATGATCCCCAATCTCTTGATGTATGTTTTCAGAGAATTTCCCATTTCTTTCCAATAGATTGGCAAATGTATCAGAATTCATGTGAATGGAGAGGGATTATGGGGTAGGATAGGTTGGCTATAATTTAATCAACAGAGATAGCTCCGTGTGGTTCTCCAAACTGTTTTGAATGAAGAATCTGCATGGCTGTTGCAAGGCATCCATGCGCTGAACCAGAGGATAACACAACAGCAGAACATAGTATCTCAGGAGCCCCCTAAAACTTTGCAATGTAACCCAGCGAACCAAAATATGCCATGAAAATATGAAAGGTGCCAAAGCAATTAAATACGTCATCAAATTCCTAGGCATCCTGTGCCCATTTCTATTGTGTAGGTTTTGCAATCACTTAATCACACTAACGTTCAGAGTTGACACAGCGCAAGGTAGTACTTGTATATTCGGTATAAAAGTGACCTTTTACACTGTATTTAAAGATGACATGGTCTCTTTGCATGAGTTTGTTTGGTGACCAGTCATGTAACAGCACACGCTCTGTTTTGGGCGTATGTTCTGTTGTGTCTCGAGTTGTGCGTGTCTCAGGGCTAAAGACCTTAATGCCCCGGTCCAGCCACGTGTTGGAGTGTCTTTCCTCAGAGAGTTTTATGACCACCCAGTTTTTGGTTTAGTTGCAATATAAGTTCTTTTAGTTTGGCGAGGAGTCCTTTAGTTTTAAATTCCAGGCAGAGAGAAATAGTACGTCTTATGCGTACTTGATGACGTTTGGTGATGGTATCCTGCAGTGTGGTGTGGTATTTTTTCTACAAGAACATCTTTTGCACGTGTGGGGATGTTTGGGCTCAGTAGACGACCTAAAAATGAATATAGGCGTTTATGATGTTAGTGATATGAGTGTCGAGTGTATTTGGAAGTTTCAGTTTTGCTGCACATGGTAGTGTACACTGTTTTGATGTGTTTATGTTGTGGTCATAGGGTAGATTAGCCTTAGCACCCCATAATGTGGAGAAGGTTGTGTGCGCGTGTGTATATAGATTAAACTTGTGAAGTGACTGAGACCCCCCCCCCCACTCGCTTTCGCCACCCCCTCTCCGGCCCTATTCAATGAATAAGAGGTGAATGAATGAGTATGTACCTGAGGGGCTCCTCAAGAGGGAGTAAAAACATAGCTGATATAATAATAGATGAACTGCGAATCAACGACACCCATCCGAGGGTGCCGCCACCTCAAAGGGTTTGAGTTATTCAGGGGTACGTCCACCATTCACAGAGACGAATGTAAATCCCTCTGTGGTCCTGGCCGGACCTAGAGGGTAGGATGGAATACCTTCTCCGCAGGTTGTAGCTCCGCCCCAATCCAAGATGCCTCTTAGCTTTCGGTTTGGCAGTGGACTAGACCGCAAATCTCCTTTCCTGCATTTTTTGCATTTACAATAGAAAAACATAGTTGCACAGAGGTTATGTGAGGAGTCTTTGTTTACGGGAAGAAATTATGAGGAGGTGAGGGAGATAAGGGGAGTTAGGCGTCATGTTAAAGAAAATAGCTTGAAAAGGCGTATTCTCTCTCTCTTTGGGGGAAGGGGGGGCAGAAGTGAGGTTGAATAATAGGTTTGATACTTCCCACCCTACATATATAATTATAATTATATATATATATATATATATATATATATATATATATATATATATATATATATATATATATATATATATATACAAGGATTCTACAAAATCATTGGAACAGCAGAAATTTAACACCAATATTTCAATGAGCCATTATATTACGAATATCCATCCAAATTTCATTGTGATCGTTTTTTTATTATTGTATATACATAGTTTTATTTATCAACTTTAATGATTATTTGTATTTCTTTTTCAGAGATCGTGGTATAGATGCTAAAAGGAGTGACCTCACTGAGTTCGAAAAAGGGCAAATTGTTGGAACTTGAATTGCAGGAACTTCCGTCGCCAGAACAGCTAAACTCCTCGGTTTTTCGAGAGCTACCATATCAAGAACCATAAGTAACTAAAGAGGCAGGGCAAAACATCCAGCAAGAGGAGTAATTCCGGCAGGACTTTGAAGCTCGTTCAAAGAGATCCACGAGTGTTGAAACGCATTGTGGTGAAATATCCCCGGGCAACTGCCCCTAAAGTGACTGCAGAGTTGAATCAACCTCTCACTAGCCCAGTTTCGACCAAAATTTTTCGCCGTGAGCTGAATAAAGCCGGATATCATGAAAGAGCCACCCTCAAGAAACTTCTGCTTTCTCATCAAAACATCCAGAAAAGGGTGAACTGGTGTAGAGCTCACAAGGGCTGGTCGACGGAGAATCTTTTAATCCTGACTACTTTATTCTTACAGTAAAGCACGAAAGAGGGTCAATCATGGTTTTCGTAGCCATATCTTGGAATTCTCTTGGTCCAATCGTTGCCCTGCATGGTAGGATCAACAACAACGAATATCCGAATATTTTGTAAGATCATTATTCCATCTGACATTATTCCCTGATGGTGAGTGCTCTTTCTAAGATGATATTGCCATAATATGGTATGAAGAGCATAGGAGTAAGCTAGAACAGATCTTAATATTATTGAGCATTTTTGGTGCGTCTTGGAGCGACAAGTTAGAAGTCGTTACCCTCCACCGCCGTGTCTGAAACGCTCGACATTTCTCTCAATGAAGTCAAAGAGCTGCATGAATCAATTCCAAGTCGCATCGACGCTGTTCAGAAAGCAAAAGGAGGAATAACTTCGTATAAAATAAATATTCCTTAAATTTAACACGTGTTCCAATTATTTTGTCCAACCTCTCTCTCTTCTCTCTCTCTCTCTCTCTCTCTCTCTATATATATATATATATATATATATATATATATATATATATATATATATATATATATATATATATATATAGGTCCTCAATCTTCAACTACTTTCTTTTACTCATTTATCTCTCCTGTATTGCTGCTCCCATTTTCTATCTTTTCTATTTTTTTTTTAAATCCAGAAGGGTAAAAAACTAACCAATTAAAGCGTTGGTAAATACCACGTAGGTTATTTGTTTGTAGCACCAAACTTTAAGAGGAAATTAGGAGAGCAAAGTTAGTTCCTTGTTTCGGTTTATCACCTCGAAAATTTTCCAAATGAATTTGTTACCCTTCTTCTTAACGCAAGGAAATCACGCTATGCGTGCAAGTCTTACCTTTACTCTCTTCTTCTGGAAAATGAAAATTATTATTATGGTGTTATTTGCATTCAATTAAAAAAAAAAATGCACGCCTTTGGAACACACTTTCCAGCATATCCTTTGTGTAAGAATGTGTGACGAAATGCGGAAAGATTCGTAAAACGGAACTACTGATCTTAAAATAAATAGTTATTTCCGACTTTAGCTCATCTTATATTATCGATTTTAGTCGAAACAAATCCGTCTGAATTTTTCCTATTAATTCCATCTCCAGCCCAAATTTCACATTAAAATAATTTTTTTTTAGAACTAGGTTAATATTTACAATTTTTATTTTTTTCTCTCTATTATTAATATAATGGTAAGGAAAATTGGAATTGTCTTTTATTTTTTTAAAGTCTCCCCCAAAATTTTAAAGGTTTATAGACAGATGCGTGCACAAGCGTAAACAAAGTCCGACATGACTTCTATTATAAAGCCCCATTCTTATATTCTATGAGTTTGATTCGCTTTTCGTGCCTATGTTGTTTGCACGAACATTCTGTTCCTTGCATGAAATAATGAAATGATTTATAAAGCGAGATGATAAATAGAGACTGGTTTCGTATAAGAGTGCAAAAGCATAGGAAGATGGATGGCTTTGGTCTAAAGGTGTCATTCCCCATTTGTGAGTGGTTTAGTTACCAAAGGTAATTTGTTCCCGAGTTTTTCCTACAACACCGAGGTAACCAGATAGGGTTCTTGGTTTTGCTTTTGTGGCTACTGATTTGTTTCTTCTGGGAGTTCCTTTTGCGTGAGGCCCTAATTCCAGGGGGTAGAGATAACTTCTTTCTTAATTGCAGGCTGGGTAAAGTTGATCAGGAATTCTTTATGGTTAGAGTAATTTTCAGTATTCTTTATTCGGCGAGAACTTGAAAAGTCTTCAGATGTTGCTATCTCCATTCTGAGAATTACGAATGAATGTGTGTGTATGTATGTGTTTATGTGTGTGTGTATGGGACAAAAGGGTATGCGGGTAGATAGAAATAAAAGTGGTGAAGAGAGAAAGTAGTATGGGAGGGTGCATATAGCTGCTAGGTGCCAGGTGGTCAGGCCTATCGCTTTCATTATTTCCTAGTTGTGTTTAGCTCTTGGATATGTAATATGCATTTGCTAATGTTGTTGCAATAAATTATTTTAATTATATGCTTAGTGTTCCTTGTGATTGTTTATTTTGTAATGGTTTACTCAGTATTCTTTGTTTCTTCTTTCTTGATGTCTTGTTCGGTTTAAATAACTCTTAATCGATGAAATTTTGTCAAAGTTGGTGATTTTTCATGATCCGGTGAATTCTCGTCTTAAAAGGGATTTTTATTTGTCATTGTTTTGGGGAAATTAACCGCGACAGATCGGGCACCTTAAACGTCGCATGTGCGCTAAAGACGGAAGAAAATTTCATGTTGAGCGATATTTTTCATGTTATTTAATACTTTCTTTCATATTTAAGATTTTTTTTTTAGGATATGTTCAAATTAGAGGCATTAAACAAATGATTAATATTTTTACTGTGCATTTACTCATTCATTTGTAGAAAACGGAAACTTATGAAATCTTTGGGCGCCATTTCGCCAGTCAATTTCATCTTCACTCTCTAAGGAAAACATGTAGGAGTAAGATTTCGCTTTACTGCCATAATATAAGGGTGTAAAATAGGCCCTCACAATTAGAAAGCAAATTTGATACTAAATTATGCATATAATTTATTAAGGACGACAAAAAACTGTTGCCAGCAGGCTCTGTCAGGTGTAAAATAGCAAAGACAAAATATTGATCTCCTTATTTAGAGAAAAAACATTTAGAATGAGCGCCAATATTTTGGTTCTCCCGTCTTTGCTGCATGAAATTAATTCGCCAATATATTGGCTTTCCTTATTTAAGGAGTTACTATTCCTTTATGCATAGAACGGCACTTCATCTCCGCTAGCCACTAGGCTAGAGTATAATAATTTATGTTTGATTCCATTGTCATTTTCATTAATTTATATATTTCACTGATCATTAATTTAAAGATAAAATATTCAGTAATTTTCTAGAGAATGATAATTTGCTTGGCTAAACTTTGCTGTTAACCAGGTGTTACATTTTTCACTAAAATTTAATACCGCGTGACTCATGACAAAGGCTCCGGCGCAAAAGAAAAAGCGTCGGCTCTCTCAGTTCTCTCAAAAAGGTCAACTTCATCGTATTGTTAACACAAGGCGTTCTGGACGTCTTTTTCAGTAAATTCATTGTTACAAGAAAAAGTTAATGATAGCTTCCCCAAAATACTAACAAGAGGAATAAGCTACTCCAGACGGCAACGATATTCTCTGGAGCCAAATATCATAAATCCCTGGATACAGTTTTAGTCCTTTTCCCAAGGTAAGCCAATCATTTATCATTCTCTTTGCTCATGTTATTTTTAACTCATTAAAAGTTCTTATAAGAGGAGCTTGGAAACCTGACGCGTCATATATATAGCTCTTCTGTTCTTGTTAATCATCTAAACGATTTCATCGTTCTATTCTCGATTACCTAGTTCCTACATTTTCCTTGTCCGTTCTTCAATGACAATGTTAACGGGACTTAACCCCGCTTCTCTATTCAGCTCTTCTTGGCGTCTTCTCTCGCCTTCGTGTACCCGTGATTAGGTACACTCATTTATTCTTTATGACTTGTAGTCTTCTGTTTCGTGGCTTCGAGACACAAGAGAGGATGGATGTGGGGTAGAGCAGCGTAGATCTTATAATTGCATTATAGATCATCTTCTTGAAGCTCTCACGGAGATTTATAAACATGTATATAGACCTGACTGCGGCGGAGGCCTCAGAAATTCGATCTCAGACGTGCTTCCCGTACCCGGATCAAGTGTAATTTTCATGCCGAGTACATTGTACTCCGTGGTGTACCGATAGCGTATTGAATGTTGAGGCAAGTTGAGTTTGCAGGGGCCGGGGCATCTGAGTAGAGAGTGGAGGACAGACCACCTCCCCCACCCCCAAGTTGAGCAGGAAACTTCGGTCCGTCCGTGCACCTTAAACTGATATACGCCACTCTCTCCGTGACGCAGTCACAGAGTGTTCTTTCTAAGTTTTCACTTAGGCCCAGTCGTAGGGATCTTGTATTACATTCCCCGCTACCATACCGAATCAAACACCTTTGATACATGCCGACAAACAATGTCCACGTAACTCCTTTCCTGTTTGGTTTGGGCAAGCTTTTCCGTGATGACATTTATCACCATCTCAGTACTTCGCTTTTTTCTAAACCCCAATTGATACGGGTTGTAGAGGGAGTTCTCCTCCAGGTCAGACACGACCTTCTCAAAGAGCTTCCTGCGAAATTCCAGAAGTGAAATCTGCTGGTAGCTCTCGCTCAACGTTCGGTCTTTTCCATACTTTGGCAAAAAAAAATCACTTTTACCGTTTTATAAGCGTCTGAAAAGTATCCTGCGTTAAGACAGGCGTTAAAAATCCTTCTCATTCCCTTGATGACGTTGGGTGGTGCCGTTCCGAATTTTAACTTCGTAAGCTCCGATTGTCCTGGGGATTTTTGACGTAATGAGCTGAGCACGCCGAGTAGTTCCTCTTTGGTAATATTGGCCTCACCTGGTGGTGAGGATACATCCTATGAATTTGGGTATTAAGGTCGTCTATACTGTCGCTTTCAAACTCTATATCATAATCTTCGTTTTCTTTTTCAGTTATACTGAAGATTGTTTCCCAATAACGTCGGAATATTTCTTCTATGCTTCTTTCTTCTGTTTCTAATGTCCCGTCTTCCTTTAAAACTTCTATTTTCTTCTTTCTCTCGGTTGTTCCTTTGAGACGCCTGATTTTATTCCAAAAATCTTTAGGAGATGCATCATGATCAAGGCTCTCATTCGCATCGTCGCAACGTCTCCACTGTTGTTCAAGGATCAACCGGTTAACCTCTTCTTCCATCTATTTACTTCATTATATTGAGTCAATTGATGCATTTCTGATGTTGATCTCATACAGTAACTTCAGCTCAAGGCATAAATCCTTCATGTATTCAGTCCATCTGTACGTTGAGAAGGACTTGTACTCGGATTTAGCGATACAACCTCTATCCGCGTTAAGATTGTTGTTGAGGTCGTCAAGTGCCTCGTCGATGTCCTCGAGAATTGCCTCATCCAGGTTTGGCGGAAGGTAGTCTTTAGGAGACGTACATACGGTGCCCAGTCTGATTTTTGGTAGTTGTTTCTAACTAAACCTGGGACTTGTATAGGGTTCCTGATGATGGTAAGGAAGATCCATATACGTTCACATCGTACCTAGACTGGCTCCATGTAGCATTTGAACGGTAACTGACGACGAGCCAAACATACTAGTATATCTGACTTTCTCGCACTCCTTCCTATGACAAAGGTGGAGAAAACGAGCCGATTCACCTGGAAAATATGTTTGTCCAGGAAGATGTCTAAGCTTCTTCTATTCTGAGTTTGACTTTGACTTTGACTTTGTTTAAGTGGGGGTGCATGTGAGGGGAGGACGATAGGGTGTGTGGAGAGATAGAGAAAATAGACAAGTGGAGAAGAGAGAAAGAAGTGTGGTAGAGGTGCAAAGAGATGCCTAGGGTCTGGTGATCAGACTTATCACTTTTAATTATTTTCTTGGATGCGTGTATTCATTGTTGTTGTATTGGATTTTTGTAATAATTATAAAATTATAATTATTATGGCGTTCAAGCCCTTTGTCTTAGCAACTTTAGTTTTTTTGGTTTATGTTGTGCATTGCTTACTTTGTATATGTTTTAAATACATTTAAGTGCGTGCTTATTGTTTTGTTTTATTGTGTGTGTGTTTCAATAGTATTTTTGTTTCTTCTTTCTTCTTTGGTTGTATTCTTCTTTTGAAGTTCTCGTCGTAATCGGGGGGTTTTTCTTTTTCTTGGTAGGGTAGTCTTTTTCGGTAGGTTGTCGTAGTAATTTTCGAGTTTTCTTGTTCTTATTTTGGTTCTTGTTTTCACAGGTATTTTTTATCTCATTTTACGCATAGAACGGGTACTTCGTCTCCACCAGCCACTCGGTTGGCGGAGCTGGGGAGACAATCAGCTCTTCTGTTCTGGTTAATCATCTGGGTGATTTCATCACTCAGTTCTCGATTAACCAGATCCTGCATTTTCCGGGTCCGTTCTTCAATGACTTTGTTAATGGGAATTATCCCCGCCTCTCTGTGCAGGTCTTCTTGCCGTCTTCTTTCATGCCTGCAAGTATCCGTTATTAGGTACATGCATTTATCTTGCACTACTTGAAGACGCCTCTTTTGTGTTTTTGAGACACATGAGAGGGTGGAGGCGGGGTAAAGCAACGTAGATCTTACAAGGGCATTGTAGATCTTCTTCTTGTTGCTTTCACGTAGATTTCTGAAACTATATAGAGTTCTGACAGCGGACGAGGCTCGAGAAATTCTTTCTTCGACGTGCTTTTTGTACCCGGTAGAGGTGATTTTCATACCGAGTACATTGCATTCGTTGGTGTAGGGGTTTTGCGTATCCCCCACACGCACGTCTGCCCTTGAGGTGCGTCCGATGGCGACCACCTTGAATTTCTCTTGGTTTGTTCTTATTTTCCACTGAGCCTCGTAGTTGTTAAGGTTCGCGATTTTCCATTCTGAGGTACCTTCCATTTTTCCTTTTATATCAATGGGCCGCACACTCCGCGGCAAACAACAGATACACATGGAATTAATTTTTGCACATTCAAATAATATTATTTTTGGTAACACTTCAGTTTCGGGGCAAACGTTAGGTGGCGCTGTTTATAGGCTATAATATATGTCTTGTCTTATGACGTCAGACGGTAGCGTCAGATGTGAACAATTATGGCGTTATATTTTTTTTTGTATATGAGTATATACTGGGGGGATGCGCCCATCAGACCCCCCTCCCAATTGATTGAAACTCATGATCATCGCAGGCGGGTCCCTCCGCAGTGATATCTCCCCCACGAGCAGTCCCCTTGAATTTACTAGGTTTTTTTCCCCCAACAGCTTTTTACTGGCAGAAAAACCTAACCTAATGACAAACAATACTTACTTTTATAGGTTTATTGATTAGTTTATGCGCCTCTAGATAATCTAAAAGTTTTTCGCGATTATACAAACTAAAGCCGAATTCGAATAACGAAGAAGCACAACTAGAGCACGAAAAAGCCACAACGAAACAGAAACAAATGCTAAGCGGGTTCTATTTATAAGCTACAACGTTGCCAGTAAGAAGCTGTTATCGTTAGCAGCAAACAAAAAATACGAAAACAAAACAATAAAAGACATCAAGAAATCTTACCTAACTTAGAAAAAACTATAAATGAGCAGAGGTGCAGATATTTAGTAAATAATACAGACTAAAAGTTACAAATCCCCAAAACAACAAAAAAATATAATGCCGTGATTGGTCACATCTGAAGCTACCGTCTGACGTCATAAGAGATATATTGTAGCCCAAAATTGTAGCTTACTAACAGCGCCACCTACCGTGCACCCTGAATCTGAAGTATCACCTTATTTTTTTACATTATAATTATATTAATTTAGTTCACAATAGTTTACATTATTATAGTATCTTACAATTGTTATTTAATTATACAAGTATATAATAAGGTAGTGATAATACTTCAGTTTAAGGGCGCACGTTAGAGGGCGCTGTTTCTGGGCTACAATCTAAGCTTCAAATGTGGCCAATCACGGCGTTGTATTTGTTTTGTTATTTTGTTTTTAGCATTTATTATTTATTATTTAGTAAAAGCCTGTGTCGTAGAATGACTCCCGACGATACCATATATATCTATTCGTTGAGGGAACTTCCTTAATTATCTTTAGAGTGCGTTACTGTCTGGCGGCCGATATTATGTATCTTCGATATGATTAAGAAATGGAACTGAGCTCAAGGATAATAATATTGCTATCATTAATAAAATAGAGTTTTATTAATAATAACTATAAACAATACACAAAAACGGAAAATATTGACATAAACAGAATGGAAAGGGTCGTGGAGACTCGGGCTAATCCGAGGATTTAAAGGATTTAAAAAGGTAAAACAAATATAGAGTTAAAGAGATGGGATGGTTCGATAAACCATTTAAAGCACAGGATCAAATTGACAAAAAGGGATCAATACTCAAAAGGTGACGTTTGGCTTACGTAACTTTTCATTAGGGTGCAGTGGAAGGTACTTGAAGGAATATTCGGTCCGCTGGCGAGTTCCAGCCGAAGGGGGGGGGGATAAAAGGATCCTGACGAGGCGTCTTGGGAAGGAGAACCGTTTCTCGACGAACGGCTTGAAGAACAATGGCTGTTCTAGGTTGTTCTCTTCTGAACAAAGGGGGGGATGAGAACCGTCTCTTGTCTACGGGCTCAAGAACAATGGCTGTTCTAATGTTGTTCTCCTTTGAACAACAGGGGGGGTGAGAACCGTTTCTTGGCGAAGGGCTCAAAACGAACAATGGCTGTTCTAATGCTGTTCTCCTTGAACAACAGGGGGGGATGAGAACCGTTTCTTGGCGAAGGGCTCAAAACGAACAATGGCTGTTCTAATGCTGTTCTCCTTGAACAACAGGGGGGGATGAGAACCGTTTCTTGGCGAAGGGCTCAAAACGAACAATGGCTGTTCTAATGCTGTTCTCCTTGAACAACAGGGGGGGATGAGAACCGTTTCTTGGCGAAGGGCTCAAAACGAACAATGGCTGTTCTAATGCTGTTCTCCTTGAACAACAGGGGGGGATGAGAACCGTTTCTTGGCGAAGGGCTCAAAACGAACAATGGCTGTTCTAATGCTGTTCTCCTTGAACAACAGGGGGGGGGGAAGCCTTGGGGACTTGTCGTCGGAAAGGCTCGAACTTTTGGCACTCAAGGAATATTGTCCTCCTTCTGGACAAGTGATGGTGAATCTCGAGGTCGAGGTCCCTTGGCGCACAAAGGGAGAGAGGGTCGTGGTGATGTTTCGCGACGAAAATCTGGATCTCCAATCTGATCTTAGTGGTAAAGTTTCCATATAAATAGCCAGGACATCTCCTTGGCGTGGGGGAAAATGGAGTGGAAGCTTGGAGGGAACGCACAGCCGGGCCGGGGAACAATGCCTTATCTGTTCATAAGCCTAACTCGATCTGGCGAGGTCGGCGTATGGGGGCGAACGGGGGGGACGATAACCTCCTTGTTTAAACATTGGCATCCGGTAGCTGAGATAAGACTCCAAGCCTCGAATCGAAGATGCACGTGGGCAGCATCGTGGTTTTTAATAATATGGGATAGGAGTTGAAATTAACTCGTTCTATCACAGCCTGCATTTCTACTTAATTATATTATTTAGCAATGCATTTATTTTTTATGTTTACTAATATATTATATTTTTTATGATTCGTTTCCCTACTTTTGTGAAACTACACCATTATTTTCACACACTGGCAACCCTTAATTCAACCTTATTTCAAACATTGGCAACCTGACACCAAGCAATTGAAAGAGCGCGTTTCTTACGAAATTGGTTTGTTCGACATTAATAGATCTTTTGTAAATTCCTCGTTCAATTTAATAGGCTTTTCTATAGATCGTGGCCTCATTTTAAAAGCAAAGATTTGCCACAGGTGTAAAAAAGAAGCGAGGCTCAATTATAATAATGAAAGCTGGAGATGGTTTAGCTGTTGCCGTGAAGTGATTATATTATTCGGTAATTTAAGACGAAAATATCGCTCCGACATTTAGCAATCGCCTTTTGCTTTCAAAGCTAATGTTAACCTCTCGAATTAAGAATAGTACGAGGGTTTTTTTAAGTTGCAGGGTGTGTGTGGGGGGGGGGGGGTATCGGGAGCTAAGCCCCTCATTTCGAAAGTCTAAAATTTTTAATTTTTGGCGGCAATAGCCTAAATTAGGTGGCGCTATCGGCTTTGTTATTTTGATAAACGTGCCATAGGCTTTGCACGTTTATCGAAATAATAAAGACGATAGTGGCGCCTACTTTAGGCTATTTCCGCCAAAAATTACATTTTTAGTTATTTTCCAAATGAGGGGCTTCGCCTTATGACGTCTGGCGTCATAAGGCTTAAATTGTAGCCCAAATTTGTAGCCTAGAAACAGCGCTCCCTATCGTGCGCCCCCAAACTGAAGTATTACCAAGGTAGTTTTCCTTAGTATTTCTTGGATAAAATGGGTTCATAATTAGAGGGTTTAATATATTCGAATAAAAGTTTTTGGAGTTAAGTTTATCGTATATTGTTTGTTTTTAATTAAAGATATATTAATTTTAGCAGATATAGAGCAAAGCCATTGACAATATTAATTTTAGTTCTATATGATTAAAATTATTTAGAGCGATAAATTTGCATATTTAATTTGCTGACATGGTGATATCTAAGAAATATCACCCTTCACTAGTTGCGAAATGGCGACATATCTCTCAATTTGTAGTTTTGTATGTTTACTAATTATAGTTTGAACCGCTTGCACAAGTCATAAAACCCGGTCATTTGACCACTGTCCATTCTGACTCTTCCAAATAAGAACTACTACGACTTCGTGAACAGTGCTCTATATATTCGGACTCTCTTAAGTGAAATGTTATCTTGGCTTGGCATGAAACCATTATAATATTTCATAACACCTTAAAGTGATCGTTTCGAGCTTTCTTTGAGTCTTTTATTCCAAATTACAATGTGGACAAAATAAGTCTTTTAATGATATCAGAAGCATTTTTTTTCATATAAACCGACACTCCTGAAGTAAAAAAACCCGTTTTTTAACATGATTCTAGATTAAAACTAGAACTTCTAGAAAGAGAGGTTAGTTATTAATTTAGGTACGATATTTGTCATTCTTTGTCACGACTTCGCCGAGGGAATTTTTCCATCGTGCAACGTGTGAAGACAGCTATGAATTCAGAATCAGTAAGAAACCAAATTGTTAAATTGCACAAGGCTGGTAATGGATATTGAAAAATTAATCCCATCACGAACATCCATTTTTTTATGTAAGGAACATTATCGTGAAATATATATAAATCTAATGTCATCACAATAAATTGTCCGTGTGAGGATTGACCAAGGAAACTGAGCCGGAGAGATGGTCATTATACGATGAAGGTAGTTAAAAACATTCCTAAGTCTTCATCAAATCAATTCAAAGCAAATCTTGCATTATGTGGAGTATGTAGAAATATACGCATCAACATTACAACGGTATTTACACCGGCAAATATTTCAAGGATGTGTCCCTAGAAAGAAGCCTCTGTTGAAGATAGCTCATAAAGAGGCTCGTTTAGTGTTTGCTAAAGAGCATCTAGGAGATAGCCAAGCTAAATTCGACAAAATACTATCGACAGATAGACTGTCGCATTAAAAGAGATAGATGAGACCATGATTTCCGAAAACTATTAGCGTATACTTGATAAAAACCTAAAACAATCGTCATGGAAACTGTAACTTGGAAGTAATTTCACCTTCAAGACAACGATAAAAAAACATACCAACAAATCTACTTAAATCTAATAATATGGACTTAGGTAGGGTGAGCTTGGAAAGTGTGTGTAGGTTCTGCGTTAGTCAAATGTATATGTAGAAGTATTGGTGAAAATTGGGTATCTAAATTTTGTCGCGAATATAACCTAACTTAACATAAACAAGGTGTGCTGACCAAAAAGTCGAGTGCCCTCACTTTGTAGAATATTATTGCATATCATAGTATAGCATAGCACAGCACTGCATAATATAGCACATCATAATATAAAATAACATAGTATAACATAGCATAGTATATTATAGATAGTATAGCATAGCACAGAATAGTATAGCATAGCATAGTCTAACCTAGCCTAGCCTAAACCAGAATAGTATAGCCACATAATTTAGCATAGCATAGTAGAGAATAGCATAGCATAGCCTAGTATTGTCTAGCATAGCCTAGTATAGCTTAGAATAGCCTAGCATATCATAGTATAAGCTAAGCTGTTTTAGCCTAGTATAGCCAAGCCTAGCCAAACATAGGATAGCCTAGCCTAAAATAGAATAACCAAGCTGTGCCGAGCCTAACCTAACCATGCTTAGTATAATCTAGCTAGCCTAGTATAACCTAGCATAGTATAGCCTACTTTATCCTACCTTAGCTTATTATAACCTAGCCGATCGTATCCTAGTATAGCATAGCCTAGCTTAGTAGCATCTTATAGTAGCATCTTATAGCATCTTAAGGTATAGCCTAGTGGAGCCTAGCTTACTAGAGGTTAACCTACCCTAACCAGGTATGGCTAAGCATGCATGCCAGAGCCTAGCCTATTATAGCCAAGCTAGAATAGGTTCCTATAGCCTACCCAATATACCCTTGCATTCTATAGCCTAGGCTAGCATACTATAGGCTAGCTTGGTATAGC